>JAMKQA010004433.1:0-15168 GCA_024699735.1 Posidonia australis | reverse complement strand
GGGAGGAGGAGGACTGCGGGGAGGAGGAGGACTGTGGGATTGGAGGACTGCGGGGAGAGGAGGACTACGGGAGGGGAGGACGTGAGGAGGAGGAGGTCTGCGGGGTGGGGAGGACGCAGGGAGGGGCGGACGCGGGGAGGAGGAGGACTGCGTGGAGGGGAGGACGCAGAGAGGGGGAGGACGCAGGGAGGAGGAGGACGTGGGGAGGAAGAGGACTGCGGGGAGGGGATGGGGAGGACACAGGGGGGAGGACGCGGGGAGGGGGAAGGAGTGCGGAGAGGATTTTCGTGAGGAGGAGAGGGATTGGGGGTAAATCTAGTGAAATTCCATGGGAGGGGGTGAGAAATGAGGTGTGGGTTGGACTTTTATACTTTGGAATCCGACGGAATTTACTTTCCATTGGTTTCATTTCCAACAATATGCACAAACACCAATATTTCACTTGGTCAACAAGAATTTACTTTTCGTCCAAATCAAATCCAGTGCTTTCTAGATGTACAAACCCCCTAGTCTTATTGTGCCTCCTTGGGAATTATATATCATCCACACGCATCTCAACAAAATAGTATTATTAAACGTAAGCACAGACATATCTTAGATGTCACACACATCATTATATTATAAATGTAGGTTCCCAAATACTTATGATTTGAGGCTATTTTTAAACTTTCTATTTAATAAATAGGATGTTCTCTACACTTTTAGGAGGTGATGTTCTTCTTTGACGTCTTTGATTAGATGTTGAGCTTTTCCTTTGATCCTCTAAGGTTATTGGATGTGTTGTCTTTGTCTCGGATTTCTTTCTTAGATTTGACAAGTTGTCTCTTAGGCTGATCAAGTGTGTACTTATAGGTTACTCTAGGACTTAGTGGAGTTATAGGTGTTTTCATCCTCCTACTAGATGATATTGATGTCACTTGTTTTAATCTTAGTTGTACTTTGTTGGTACCACATTGAAGGTCGAATGTCTCCCTTTAACGTCTGTAGTTGAGTCGTTTGTCACAAGTGGAAATGACTCTTGTTGTGGACAAGGAGTTGTCATGTCCCTTATAGGTGTATCGTCGTCGCTAGCTAAAACACCTACCTCCTCCAACAGAGTCGTCCTCTTCCGTGGATGTCAATCAACCTTCTATCAGTTTTGACCTTTCAATTGCACTATGAAAGGGTACATGTTCTTACATTACTTATTCTATTTCTAATTTTATTTCATATGACTATCTTTACCAATCCTCTCGTAGTTTTGTCTTATCTATCTTTTTTGAGTCTGTTCCAGGAATTGTCACGAGGTGCTCTTAATCCTTCATTGGAAGGTAGCAATGAATGAGGAAATAACAGCATTGATGTCTTGTGGTGCTTGGGAGTTGGTGATCCACCTAGTCGGAGCAAGGGTAGCCACTTGTAGATGGATTTACATTGTAAAACATAAGGTAGATGGGACAGTTGATAGGTACAAAGTTAGATTGATTGCTCGAAACTTCATTCTGACATATGATGTTGACTATGTAAAGACTTTTTTATTAGTTACTAGGTTGAATTCTATCAAGGTTGTTCTGTCCATTGTTATAAATCAATTGTGAGAGATGTACTAGTTGGATGTGAAGAATACCTTCTTGTGTGGTGATTTGACTAATTTGATACTTATGGAGTAACCTTTAAACATATGGCGTTGATTATGTAGAGACTTTTTTACCAATTGTCAGGTTGAATTCTATTAGGGTCATTATGTCCATTGTCATAAATTAATCATGTGCTAGCTGAATGTGAAGAATGCCTTCTTGTATGGTGATTTGATTGATTTGATACTTATAGAGCAACCTCTATAGTATATTGCTTAAAAGAAGAAGAGAGTATGTGCTGAAGAAGGCTATTTATGGCCTAAAGTAGAGTCCCAAAGTTTGGTTTGAGAAGTTGTTGGATGGTTATGGCTGGTGATTTTCAAATATGTGCTATTGATCATTATGTTTTCTACAAGAGTACTACTCCTAATAGTGATATTGTAGGTATAAGAGAGACGAAAGAGTGCTTTAGGATGCACTTTGTCAATAAGAATATAGGTAAGTCATGGTACTTTCTAGACATTGAGTTTGCATATATCCAGGAATATATGGCATTGTCTCAGAGGAAGTATATTTTTTATCTTCTTCAAGAGGCGAGACTTTTGGGTTGTAAATCAAAGAGTACTTCTATTAAACAAACATCACTTCAGATTTGTTATAGGATCTTCGTCAGTACAGTCGACTAATTAGGAAACTTATATACTTGACAGTTACTCAGCCTGACATATCATTTGCAGTCAGTCTATTTAGTTAGTTCATGCATAAGCCTAGTAGAGTACATTGGAGTGGAGTCTTACGTGTTTTAACCTATGTCAAAGGTATGTTAGGAAAGGATCTGGTTTACACGAGCTGTTTAGATTCTAATTATGCTAGAGACAAGGGAGATTGGAAGTCTACATTAGATTTCTATACATATGTGGCTAGTCACTTGGTATAACAAGAAGTAGAATGTGGTTTCTAGATCCAATATAAAGGGAGAATATAGATTCATGGCTCAGACAATGTATGAGATAATGTGGATCAGGTTACTTTTATTGAAGTTTGGTTTTTCTATCGAGACATTTATGTCTATGTCATCTTTACAAGTAGGTTGCTATTTCATCATTAATAATCTCATTTTCCATCAGTGTACGAAATATATAGAGGTTGATTGTCGTTACGTGCGAAATATGGTGACGAGAGGTGTTATTTCTACACCTTATACTCAATCTTTGGAGTAGTTAGCCGACATCTTTAGAAAAGGTTTGAGTGTTAGAGTGTTTGAGACTTTACGTACTAAGTTAGGCATGAAAGATATACATGCTCTAACTTAAGGGTGAGTGTTAAAGATATATATGCTCTAACTAAAGAGCCTTATTAGTTAGACGGATTATTAGATATCCATTTAGTTTAGGGTGTCCGATTGTATTACTCTCATAATCATCAGTGAACAATAATTATTCTCTCATTTCTACAATTACCATCAGTAGTATTTTACGATATAATCCGACCTCTACTTATGTGGCAGATTATATGCTTAGTGCAAGAAAATTATGGTCACTGCAGGTAATATCAGTAACACACTACTTTGTGGATATATTTGACATGAGCTGAAATTTTGTAGCATGTTTTCAGAAATATCTTATTAGGGAATTTTTCTCTAAGCAGCTACTTTTTCTTTGACATGTTTATTATGTTTGTCATGAAATTTTGACTTACATTTTACATATATGTATTTGTCATGTAGCTATCTTGGCTGATGAGATGGGGCTTGGTAAAACTGTGCAGGTTAGTTGTTTATTTTCTTTCAGCTGCAATTATCCAGTTAAATTTTGCTGGTAACATGCTGCTTATTCTCACAGGCGGTCACATATTTGACTTTGCTAAAACACTTGGACAATGACCCAGGTCCCCACCTGATTGTCTGCCCAGCTTCTGTCCTAGAAAACTGGGAAAGAGAGCTGAAAACGTGGTGTCCAAAATTTTCTGTAGTTATGTTCCATGGGGCTGGAAGAACAGTCTATTCAAAGGAGTTAAGCTCACTAGGGAAGGCTGGTTTACCACCTCCATTCAATGTGCTACTTGCCTCTTACTCACTTTTTGAGCGACGCAGGTTTTAATCGATGACCTACCTCTCTCTATTTTATAGTTTTGTTTTGCTCCATGCTTTGTCATACATAAATACATTGGTTTGCTATGTATTTTCCTTTCAGTGGACAACAGAAAGATGATCGCAAAGTATTGAAGCGATGGCAGTGGAGTTGTGTCCTCCTAGATGAAGCACATGTACTAAAGGATAAAAGCAGCTTCAGGTGGAAAAACCTTATGTCAGTTGCAAAAAATGCACGTCAACGCCTGATGTTGACTGGCACACCTCTTCAGAATGACTTGCATGTATATTTCTGGGTCCTCACTTCTTCCCTGATATACTTTCATGTTTAAGCTCTTTTTCTTATCATTACGGTCACCTTCAATTGAAGCAGGAAGAATGGCACCATGACGATAATGTAGTGAAATACATCAGTTTTGGTGAAAAGGGAATAGATGTTCATTTCATTTTAAAAACATGAGGTGTGCTTTCAACTAATACTGCTTTCATGCTGTGGGGTTATTCATAAGGAAACAAATTGAAAAATGTTTGTTGATAAACTACAAAAGGTCCGTACCTGGCTTTTGTGGTGCATTTTTCAGTGTTTAATACTTGAAATCACAGGCAGCTCTGATCCTTTGATAAATCCCTGTACCTATGGTTTACCTTTTCCCTATAGAGACTGTAGGGAGGCTTGAATTTTCTGTCCAATGCATATTGTCATTTAGGGAATGAGCTGCTGCTTGGACTTCCCATCTAGTGCATTTCCGGCAGCCTACTTTTGTGACCTGGACTAACATTCAAGGCATTTTAGGTTGCATGCATGGTATGTTGTGATGTAACGCAGGTGCTAGGAGTAAAAGTTAGCCTTCTTGTGAGTCTAGAAGGGATATTTTATTTTTACCTTTTTTTTGCTGAAATGATCATGATTGAAGTTAATATATTAATCGAGTTATTCCTCTATGAATTTCCTTTTTAGTATGCAATACCAAGCTGTCTAGACACTTCTTTTCCGCATTTTTAATTTAATCATGTTTCTTGTCATTTTCTATCATATCTTCTCCCTCTCCCTACTTGGCTAAAAATATTTGATTTGTTTGCCAGTTATTTGGTCCTTCTTAAATTTAATTGGCAATATGTAAACTACAAATAAAAATCAAT
Source organism: Posidonia australis (assembly GCA_024699735.1). Taxonomy (NCBI): domain Eukaryota; kingdom Viridiplantae; phylum Streptophyta; class Magnoliopsida; order Alismatales; family Posidoniaceae; genus Posidonia; species Posidonia australis. Next base: position 10,383 of record JAMKQA010004433.1, on the reverse strand, counting down.
ATATATATTTTGGCAATTCCCTCTAATTTATACTGAGTGCTCCTGTAGTGGATCAATTAATATTTGGATCTAAATAAATGAAGCTGTTATCAATAAATAATGGTAGTAGTGTTTAGGTTCTTTTTAATCCACAAGATTTTGTAGCCATCAGATGTTGCTTATTGATCTCTATAGTTTGGTACCATCAAATAATAATTTGATGCTTACTGAGCTTTATAGCTCATGCCATTGTTGTTTTACACTTGTCAAATTAGATGTGCCTAACTTTTGCTTGGAGGGCCTTTTAATAAGGGCTTGTTTTAGATGAGAAGCACAAATATGGATATGGGATACGAGTATGACACAATATGGATACGTTGATAGTTGATACAACAGTTTTTGGAAAGTAGGATATGATATACACTATAAACTTGTAAATTTCATTTTAATGCAAGAATTAAAGGTTAACAGAGTATCCTTTATAGCTAAACAAACATTAAAATAACATCATTACCATAAACAATGAAATATCAAAGTAGTTGGGAGTTAGGACAATGAAATATTGAAGTAGTTGGGAGTTAGCACATTCCATGTTATTAAGTATGCTTTTGCTAATTGACCTTATAGAAATTATGTGATATCATGCTCTTACATGTCTTGCAAAAGTTAAAGAAAGCATCCGGAAGTAACTACAAGCATATAAAATTAAAATTACAATTTTTAAATAAGAATACACCACGTTGCTTGTCTGTTACGTATCTAAAGTAACCAGTGAGTGTCGGTATCGGATACCTTAGGGGTCTAGAAGAATTCATGCATCATTTTGAAGTGAAGGCTTGAATTATTTATATGAAATGAGGGATTGGATAACATTTTGAAGTGGGAACTCGATGATGAAATTTTTAACGAGACTTCTCACTCATAGTTTCGAATTTATTAGTAGTTTGTATTGCACAAAGGTGGTCATAAGGTCATACAAAATAGGGTTTCAATTCTTGCCCCCAATATATAATATTTTTAGATCAACTTCATCATGAAGATTTGGATCTTTACCATTATGCAAGGCGAAACCCATCAGCTTCTTATCGATTACTGCCTTTTGGAAGAACATTTAAGTTTCTTAAAAGATAGAGTAAATCATATTTACTTGGAATCTTATGCAAGAAAGCAACATATTTCCCATTCACATACTCACTTCATTTAGTGAGCAATTGTATCATTCAGAATTAATTTTACACGATCTTCGAGAACATGGGAGAGATTCTACACATATGTGGACTTGTAAAAGACTTTTGTGTTAAATTACTATAAAGAAAGATGTCAAAGATATAATACATGTGTAGTTAAATTTTAATGGTTATATAGGTTATTGGATATTTGTTTATGTCTTAGGTATCTAGTCTCTTATATATATTTATGTACACACATAAACAATAAAGGTATCTCTTTTATTTTTCCTTATTTCTGCCTCCATCATGGTACTATAGCTCAGATAAAATCCTAAGAGACACAACATAACTGTTGGCCAGCCTACCTGCCACTGGTGACTTGTCTCCAATCACCTCCAACTAGTGTCGTTGTTTACTTACATTGCCTTCACCTGTTGTGCCACTGGCAGCCCACTTTGTCGTGTCTAGTACCTCCGGTTGATCCCTCTAGGCCGTCAGTTGGACACAGTTAGGCCGTCTAGAGCTTTCGGCAGCCACAGTCGAGCCTGTCTGGGCTGTTTGTTGGCACCATAAACCCTCACCAACGTATGTCTTGCCGTTGGTGAGTCCTCTAGTCGTTCCAATCTGAGTTTTGGGACAGTCCAGCCTTTCCCGTGCCGTGATCGAGCGTATCAGGTTATGTTCTAGGCCATCTGTTGCTCTCAATCTTTGTTGTGTATGGATACGTTATATCTACACGTGTTGGTGAGCAGTCTGGTTCACATATTTGTTATTCTCTCAAATTATATATCTGTTATCTTTCATTTGCATCTAGTATGGCTTCTTGGAAATCATTGGTCAAACATCTTAGTGGCATCTCTGAAAAATTAAATGGTTCAAATTATTTTTTCTAGTCACAAAGATTTGAAACCTTCATCATTGTACATCAAAAATTGAAACATCTCACATATCCTCCTCTGAGTGGCAAAGATGCGGCATATGAAGATTGGTGTGCGGATGATGCAGTTATTGTTACATGGCTTGGGAACAATATGGAGCCTGCTGTTGCACATGGTGTTATGTTATTGAGGTTAGCGAAGAAAATCTAGGATACATGTAGACTTACTTATGGGTATGAGAAGAATATCTCTCGAGATTTTGAAGTTTATGAGTAATTGTCTACCTTTCGTCAAGGAGATCGATCTGTACACCTTGGTATCACCCTATACCAGTTTTAAGCCTAGATCCGATCAGATCGTAAGACTTAGACACCCTAAAAGTACTTGAACTTAATGTAATTTAATATTTGAATAAACAAAATTAACTTTGTTATTATTATTAATATTATTCTCTTTTCCTTAGCACCCTTTTTTTTTTTGAAAGATTATCTAAACGAAACAATAATATAAATAAAACAGAAATTAGTATTTATACAAGAAGAGCAAGATTAAACTTACAGGACTTTCTTGCATAAACTCTACACACACTCAGATCTTCTTGCATAAACTTTATACACACTCAGATCTTCTTGCACAAACTTTACACACTCAAATATTACAAGGTTTCTCTATTATTTTACTGGACTTCTCAAGCTGATGACGCCCGATCTGTCAATGCCCCCTTTGCTTGCATTTCTCCTTCTTATATAGGGAATGCAGCACCTGCTCCATCCTCATAGTGCATCATTCCTTTTCGTCTATTTGATGAGTGTGCTATGTGGTTTTCTTTTGCTTTTCTTTAATATGTGCAGCATTTGCATGAGTATGAGTGCTTGCTTGTCGTCTTCACACACTTTTTCTTCACATACACTAGTTTTTTTGAGTGCTCTATTACACCATGCTTTTAGCTTTTTTAAGTGCTCTACTACACAATGCTTTTAGCTTTTTTGAGTGCTCCATTACACCATGCTTATAGCTTTTTTGAGTGTTCCACTACGCTATACTTTTTGCTTTTTTGAGTGTTCCACTATGTCATCCTTCTTTTACATTTTGTTTTCTTATGCCACCGTTTTTTGCTTTCTGAGTGTGCCACTTGAATATCTTCACGTGAGTGCACTGATTTGAGTGCCTTTTGTATTTTGAATATTGCCCCTTTAGGATTTGGCGAGATACGGTGTCGAGGGTTAAGTGTCTATGCTATGCAGGGCTTCGTCGTCAAATGGAAAATCTTCAATTCTGTAACAGTGATCCTCATTTATGAGCAGACTAGTGAGATGAGATGTTGAAGATGATGTTGAGCCATGTTCAGTTTTGGCCGGACACAAGATTTTATAGAGTTCTTCGAACACCATCAGTTTTAATTGTGATATTGTTACTTGCAGATGGCTTGCTTGGAATTTCTTGGTTAATTTCTGGTTTAATTGTGCGAACCTCTGAGATTGAGAGATCATTATTTGGGATTGACTTTCCTCCTTTGGGATGACCCTTTTTTGAGAGATATCAAATTTTTCCCATCATTTTACCGATATACATCGGTCAAGATAAATTTTAGGAAAAAGTTGAGTAGTTTTACCCCAATTCCATCTCATAATCTATGGAATACCGAATTTTTCAAATAATTTCAAAAGGTCAGTTTCATTTTGAATTGAGTTGTTGATCTGTTCGGGCAGGATTTCTTTAATTGGTCTATATTTTTCCCACCTCGGTATCAAAGCCATTAGATTCTGGTTTGTGTTTGAACTCAATTTCTTTACAGAAGTGTTATAATATTCTAGATATTAGGTCCGAGGTCTCTTGTCGTAGGTAGTTCCGTGTTTTCCCCCAGGAGGAATTGTAGGGAGTTTTTGGAGCATCTCTGTAAATGTGCCTTGATGTCTCTCTCTCATTTGTAACCGATTGGAGATCTTTAATCCATCAGTTACAATTCTGTGGCCAGTTACAATTCTGAGAACAGTTTCAAATCTGTGGTTTGTATTGATATCACCATTACTTGGTGCTATTATTAGGCCAGCTGAATGATTTATTTAGTGGTATTCATTGAGGCACTAATTTCTGGTTTAATGCCCTGTAACGTGTATCACTAGAAACTAGCCTATAAATTGCCTTGTAGTCGGCAATTGCGAGAGAGTAAAGAGAAAGGGGAATTCTGAATTTCTGTCCCTATTCCTGATCCAGCCTGTAACAAAATTCTGAATAGTAGTTAGTGAGAGAGCTGCTGCAACCTGTGGACATAGTCCTGTTGGGTGAACTACGTAAATTCTTTGTGTTCTTGATGTGCTTTCTTGTTTTCTCTTCTTCCACTCTAATTCTTGTGATCCACTAGTTTCTAACAAGTGGTATCAGAGTTAGGTTCATTTAGGGATCATTTTGCTTGAGAAAACAATGTCTTCTCATAGCATTCTGGTGGAGAAGTTCAACGGCAAAAACAGTTTCAGCCTTTGGCAAATCAAGATGCACGCCCTGTTGAAACAACAAAGAATTTGGATGCCATTGTTGAAGACAAGGCTGGAGAATGCTGATGAAACTGACTTTGCTGTTCAAGAAGAGAAAGCTCACTCCATGATCTTACTTTGTCTCGTGGATGAGGTCATTATTGAAGTCGCAGATGAGGAAACTGCTGTTGATTTATGTTTGAAGTTAGAAAGCCTTTATATGACCAAATCTTTGACAAACAAATTGCTTTTAAAGCAACAATTGTTTTCTCTCAAAATGAAGGAAGGTACGCCTCTTAAACTCCATTTAGATAAGTTAAATACTATCCTAATGGAACTTAGGAATATTGATGTGAGAATAGAAGATGAGGATGCAGCCTTGATTCTATTGGTCTCATTACCACACTTCTATGATAATTTTGTTCAGTCTTTTACCATTGGTAAAGAATGGTAAAGACACAATTTCATTGGAGGATGTTAGGTCCAGCCTTCACTCTAGAGAACCGCGACAAATGGCCTCAAATGGTGGATCTGATTCACATGCATCTGGTTTAGTTGCTACTTCTCAAGACAAGAATCATGGAAGATTCAATAAAGGTGAGAAGAAAGACAAGAAGAAGTCAAAAGGCAAAGGAAAGTCATATAATCTAAAGGATATTTGCAACTACTGTAAAGAACCAGACCATTGGAAATCTGAATGTCCGAAGAAGAAGAAGTCCAAGGCCCAATTTGCCTCAGTTGCTCAAAATGATTCTACATCTGAAGTTGATTTGGCTCTTACTGTTTCATCTGTAAGTTATCCAACTGAATGCTGGATTATTGATTCTGGTGCATCTCATCATATGTGCCCTAGAAAAGAATGGTTCAGTTCCTATGAAGCATATGATGGCGGAAATGTCACAATGGCAAATGATGCCAATCGTGAGATTGTTGGAATTGGGATAATCCAAATGAGGATGTATGATGGCACCATCAGAACTTTATCAGATATCGTCATGTCCCTAGATTAGGTAAGAACCTAATTTCATTGATGATTCTTGATGATAAGGGCTTCAGTTTTTCAGGTGGAGGTGGAGTTCTGCATATGTCTAAAGGAGCAAGTGTTGTAATGAAGGGAGAAAAGAAGGGATCTTTGTATATTTTACAAGGGTCAACTGTTACTACTTCAACAGCCATTGCTTCCTCACCAGAAAATGATCAACTTTGGCACATGAGGCTTGCTCATTTAAATGGAAACGATTTGGAGAGATTGTGCAAGCAAGGTTTCTTCCGAAAACACAAGTTCTTAGGTTTAGGTTTTTGTGAACATTGTGTATATGGGAAACAAAAACGCGTTCAGTTCAGCAAGGCTGTCCACTCCTCAACAATTCTGGATTATGCACATGCTGACTGTTGGGGTCCCTCACGAGAACACACCCTTGGAGGAGCAAGGTATTTCTTGTTCATAATTGATGATTATTCAAGAATGACCTGATTTTTCTGATGCAGCATAAAAATGAAGCGTTTAAGTGCTTCAAAGAATGGAAGACCCTTGTGGAGAATCAAACAGAGTGAAAACTGAAGTGTTTTCGCACAGACAAGGGCTGGAAAAGTGCTTCAATGAGTTTGACTCCTTTTGCAAAGACCATGGAATTAAGAGGCACTGCGCAGTCAAGGAAACACCCCACTAGAATGGAGTCGCAGAGCGCATGAACCGGACCATTCTGGAAAAGGCTTGTTGTTTAATTTCAAACTCTCGAGTCCCAAAATCATTTTGGGGAGAGGTCATCAACACTGTTTGCTATCTAGTAAACAGGTGTCCTTCAAGTGCTATAGATTTTAAGACTCCTTATGAAATGTGGACAGGTAAATCAACTAATTATTCAATCCTAAGAATATTTGGTTGCACTGTTTACTTTCATGTGAATGAAGGAAAACTTGAGCCTAGATCAAAGAAGGGGATGTTCATCGGCTATGGAGAAGGTGTAAAAGGTTACAGGATTTGGTCTCCTACAGCTCACAAAGTGATTTTGAGTCGTGATATAACATTTGATGAAAATCAAATGTTTTATGAAGACAATCAGAAATCAGAGGATCAAAGTAATAACAAACAGGTGGAGTTTGATATGTCTTCACAATCTGAAGTTGTTGATGATTCTCAAAATCAGAAATTTGCTGAAGAATCAGTTGAAAGTGAAGTTGAAAGAGATGGTGAAGATCAACAACAACCACAACAATACAGAAGTGTTGCACTTGACAGGCCAAGAAGAAATGCGGCTTGGCCGAGGAGGTATGGATATGATGAACTAATTGCTTTTGCTTTGATTAGTGCAGAAGAAGTGGAGTCTGTAGATCCATCCATGTTCAAAGAAGTGATTGAAAGCAAAGAGGCCAGTCAATGGTTGATAGCCATGTAAGAAGAAATGGAGTCTCTAAAGAAAAATCAGACATGGGATCTTGTTAAAGCTCCCAAACAAAGTAGGATCATAGACTGCAAATGGATCTTCAAAAGAAAGTTTGGCACTCAGGAGTACTCTGAAACAAGGTTCAAGGCTAGATTTGTTGCAAAGGGGTACCGTTAAATAGAAGGTATTGATTTTACTGAAGTTTTCTCTCCAGTTGTGAGACACACTTCTATTAGAGTACTTCTTGCAATAGTAGCTCATCAAGATTTAGAATTGGAACAATTAGATGTAAAAATTGCAGTTTTACATGAGGATTTGGAAGAAAATATCTTGATGAGTTAATCTGAAGGTTTTGAGGAACCGGGAAAGCTTGATCATGTTTGTAAACTTAAGAAATCTCTATACGGCTTAAAATAGTCTCTTAGGCAATGATATAAGAGATTCGATAGTTTTATGGTCAAGATTGGTTATAACAGAAGTCAATTTGATTCTTGTGTTTATTATAAATCTGGAAGAGATTCATGGGTCTATCTACTATTATATATAGATGACATTTTAATTGCAGTCAAGGAGAAAAGCAAGATTCGACAGTTGAAGACTCTTCTCAATGAAGAATTTGACATGAAAAATCTTGGTCCTGCTAATAAGATTTTAAGATTTTAGGAATGGAAATACTTAAAGATAGAACACACAGAAAATTGTTTCTATTTCAAAATAATTACATTCTTAAAATTCTATCCAAGTTTGGCATGGTAGCTGCCAAATCTGTTGATACTCCATCAGCCAGAAATCTGCACCTCTCAACTAGTATGTCACCAAGCTCTGATGCAGAAACTGAATATATGAAGAAAGTACCTTATGTTAGTGCAGTTGGAAGTTTAATGTATGTAATGGTCTGTACTAGGCCTGACATTGCATATTCGGTAAGTGTGGTCGGTAGATTTATGGCTAACCTGGGGAAAGAACATTGACAAGCAGTGAAAAGGATATTTAGATATCTAAAGGATACTTCTGATGTTGGTTTGATCTACGGTAATGGATCAAACAATATTGGTAATGGATCAAACAATATTGGTAATGGATACTTTGACTCGGATTATGCTGCAGATGTTGATACAAGAAGGTCAATGACAAGATATGTTTTCACTATTGGAAGCTCAGTTGTGAGTTGGAAGGCAACACTTCAACCCACAATTTTTTTATCAACAACTGAGGCCGAATATATGGCCATGATAGATGCAGCAAAGGAAGGTATTTGACTGAAAGGGCTGGTTGGTGATTTTGGTCTTAACCAAAATTCAGTAAACATCTTTTGTGACAATCTAAGTGCTATTTGTTTAGCAAAAGATCATGTTTATCATGAACGAACAAAACACATAGATGTTAGATATCACTTCATCAAAGTTGAACAAAGAATTAAGGTGTTGAAGAAAATCCAGTCGATATGCTTACTAAAGCTGTGACTAAAGGCAAGTTCTTACATTGTTTGGACTTGCTTAATGTCTACAGTAATTTCTGAAACCCTAAGGGGTTTGGTTGCAGCTGTCGACTCAAGTCAAGGTGGAGATTGTAAATGTGCCTTGATGTCTCTCTCTCATTTGTCACCGATTGGAGACCTTTAATCCATCAGTTACAATTCTGAGAACAGTTTCAAATCTGTGGCTTGTATTGATATCACCATTACTTGGTGCTATTATTAGGCCAGCTGAATGATTTATTTAGTGGTATTCATTGAGGCACTAATTTCTGGTTTAATACCCTGTAACGTGTATCACTAGAAACTAGCCTATAAATTGCCTTGTAGTCGGCAATTGCGAGAGAGTAAAGAGAAAGGGGAATTCTGAATTTCTGTCCCTATTCCTGATCCAGCCTGTAACAAAATTCTGAATAGTAGTTAGTGAGAGAGCTGCTGCAACCTGTGGACATAGTCCTGTTGGGTGAACTACGTAAATTCTTTGTGTTCTTGATGTGCTTTCTTGTTTTCTCTTCTTCCACTCTAATTCTTGCGATCCACTAGTTTCTAACAATTTCTTTCTGTTGACGGGCCATTAGTGTCTAGGAAATTTAACACTATGTCAAGAATAATAAGTTCATTCACTAACAATTCAAGTGGATCTCGAAACCCTAATTACATACGAACCTTAACTATTAAAAAACAGTGAACATATTAATTTCAAAAATATAGACCAAGGACTCATGAATTGGAACATGCCTATGGATTGAAAAACCAAATTGTTTTTTTCTAACTTTTTAAGAAAAATACGCACCAATTAAAGAAATCCTGCCCAAACAGATCTAATTATTTGAAAAATTCGGTATCCCATGGATTATGAGTTGAGATTGGGTTAAAATCATCTAACCTTTTCCTAAAATTTATCTTGACCGATGTATATCGGTAAAATGGTAGGATAAATTTGATATCTCTCAAAAAAGAGCCATCCCAAAGGAGGAAAGTCAATCCCAAATAATGATCTCTCAATCTTAGAGATTCGCACAATTAAATCAGGAATTAACCAAGAAATTCCAAGTAAGTCATCTGTAAGCAACAATACCACAGTTAAAATTGATGGTGTTCGAAGAACTCTACAAAATCACGTGTCCAGCCAAAATTGAGCATGGCTCAACATCATCTTCAGCATCTCATCTCACTAGTCTGCTCATGAATGAGGATGACTGTTATGGAATTGAAGATTTTTCATTTGACGATGAGGTCCTGCATAACATGGACACTTAACCCTCGACACCGTATCTCGCCAAGTCCTTAAGGGGCGATATTCAAAATACAAAAGGCACTCAAATCAGTGCACTCACGTGAAGATATTCAAGTGGCACACTGAGAAAGCAAAAGATGGTGGCATAAGAAAACAAAATGTAAAAGAAGGATGGCGTAGTGGAGCACTCAAAAGAGCTAAAAGCATGGTGTATTGGAGCACTCAAAAAAGCTAGTGCATGTGAAGAAAAAGTGTGTGAAGACGACAAACAAGCACTCATACTCATGCAAATGCTGCACGTAGTAAAGAAAAGCAAAAACCACATAGCACACTCATCAGATAGATGAAAAGGAATGATGCACTATGAGGATGGGGCAGGTGCTGCATTCCCTATGTAAGGAGGAGAAATGCAAGCAAAGGGGGCATTGACAGATCGGGAGTCATCAGCTTGAGAAGTCCAGTAAAATAATAGAGAGACCTTGTAATATTTGAGTGTGTAAAGTTTGTGCAAGAAGATCTGAGTGTGTATAAAGTTTATGTAAGAAGATCTGAGTGTGTGTAGAGTTTGTGCAAGAAAGTCCTGTAAGTTTAATCTTGCTCTTCTTGTATAAATACTAATTTCTGCTTTATTTATATTATTGTTTCGTTTAGATAATCTTTCAAAAAAAAAGGGTGCTAAGGAAGAGAGAATAATATTAATAATAATAACAAAGTTAATTTTGTTTATTCAAATATTAAATTACATTAAGTTCAAGTGCTTTTAGGGTGTCTAAGTCTTACGATCTGAAGTT
>JAMKQA010004432.1:0-16119 GCA_024699735.1 Posidonia australis | reverse complement strand
TCAGTTTCTGTATGTCTGCATTGCCTGTGTTGTCTACAATTGTCTATTCTTGCAACAGGTTCACCTGTGCCTGTTCTCTAGATATGATGGCTTTAACTGGGCACCTCTGAACTCTGGTCGCATTCTGAGGGACAAGCAGGTAAAATTCTGCTGCATGAAGAAGTCGGCATATTTCCTCTCGGGGCGCGTGAGGCATCAATTCCTGAACGAGTTATGCATTCCTGCCCCTCCTCCTTCTGACATGGACCTTCCAGTCCCGTCCCGTGCTGTGGCTTGGAGTCGGCATGCTGCTGCTATGGCTTCTCAAGACAGACACGTTCATCGAGAACTCAACTACACGGACTACCTGGCTTGGTATAGACGAGTCGGGAAGCCCTATCTCTTTGAGGAGGCCGTGTGTGACAGCCAATATGGAATGTGGTACGCTTCCGACTGGGCCACGGTAAATTGTTGTAATTTTTGCTTGAAAATTCCTTTTCATACAAAAGGATAAATCTGACATTTGTTTCATTTCACAGGGCTTCGAGGAGCAATTTGCCTCTTTCTACGAGGACATCCGACGAAAAAGGGTATGTCTTTACTTTTGTAAATTACCATTTTCATTACATGCATGCTTGATATATTTGCAAATTTGCAGGAATTGCGCTGGCGCAACATCATCTGGGTACTTTTTCCCCCCCTTTTTTTTACACAGGAACTTCCTTTTACATTATACTGGCCACTGATATAAATTTGACATTCTTTTTGGATAGCAAGATTATCCAGCCCATGAAGTGAACGCGGCTAGTAACAGAGAGTTTACCATGGAAGCATCCGAGGAGGACCGCTCTGACACAGAGGTTTCATAGAGGGTTCAAAGTTCTGTTGCCTGCTCCCAGGCTGCTGCTGCTGCTCAGTGGTCACGCCAGATCACTCGGCGAGGAGGCCGACTCCTAGCAAAGAGTTTCCAAGAGGCATCATCCGACGAGGAGTAGCTGTCTTCTTCTTTGTTATTTGCCAATTTGTATAAATATTAAAATTGTATCTTGAACCATGTATCTTTGAAAATTTCTTGAATGCCAATTTGACTTTGAGATGCAACCCTCTTCTTAGGGTATTTGTATGTGCATGAAGGATAAATGTTCTATGCAGGTTTAAGAATTGGTGCTGATTTGGGCGAGATTCAAATTTTAGGGGAGGTTCTGTCGAATTTTTGCCAGGGTAGTGCGCCTCCCAGGTGCTCCACCTAGGTGCGCCCCATAAGGGCGCCACTGAGGTGCGCCACCTTGGTGCTCCTCTCAAAATGGCTAGTTTGCCGTCCTTTTCTACTGCGACCCTTTGTCTTTTTTCTATATAAATTCGCATGTCCAACAAACTCCGCCGCTATTTATACTGCAAAAACATTCACAAGTCTAGTCCCTTTTATTCTTCTTGGCGCCGGCTTTGCTTTCTTCCCCAACGCAATGGTATGTGATCCCTCTTCTTGAGATGAGTTTCTGCTTGTGTATATGTTTCCTTGCTGATTTTTCTTGCTTATATTATTTCTCGTCTTGCTATGTAGATGAAGGGATGTGTAGCTTCTCCTCCTAGTTTGCAAAGATATTTTGTTCTTCTTTCATTCTTGGGCTTGATGCATATCTCTTAAGCTGAGGACCCATTACACTTTAGATTTGCAACAAAATAAATTATTCTCTGATGCATATTTTCATGTCTTGCCAACCTTCTTTTTGATTTACAATCTTTACGTACTCTTTTTCTACCTTGAGATTATATTTTGCCAGATTATTCTGTTAGCCCCCAAGCTTGTGCCAAGTTGCTTTTGTTCATCCTCAAATGTGATTTTGTTTCCTTCCTGCCATATCTGACCCAATTTCACTTCCACAGGGCTACCCCACCATGGTGACACCAAAGCACTGCTCTGATGTTTTGCGAGCCTGGATTGATGCATTGACTGTTGTAGATTGTGAGTAATTGCGGATTTGGGGCATATCTTCCACATTACTGGACATTACTAAGGTGGAAGTAAACTGGCATTTGCTGTGTGCTGTAGCCAGATTCTGGAAATCGGCTTCCCATGTATTTCGCTTCAGCCAGACAGAACTAACTCTGACCTTGGAAGAAGTCAAATGGATATGCGGCCTATCACCGTACGTGTCTCTGCCTATCTTCATGCACCGTAATAGTTATGCTTCGGTCCTGAGCCAACTGACTGGTTTATCCTGGAGTGCTTGCGAGAAGAGCCTCATTTGTAAGGATGGATCGGCTACCATGCTACGCTTGGATTATTTTGATAAGATTATCAACAACCGTTCCTCCTTAGGTAGTTTGTGGCTTCATGGTTTTGTGGTATGCTTTCTTGGAGAACTCATTTTTAGCCATGGCCAGATGACTGTGGCTATCGAAGTGGCGGAAATAGCGTTGGCAATGGTTACTCGCCATATTGATCTTTCCCGCATTCTTCTGGTAGAGACCTATGTCGGCTTGGATCGGGCACTGAAATGTTCCAGGCATTTCTTTAGCTGCGGTGCTCTAGTGCAAGTGAGTAAACCATGTTATTTCATTGTTCTGCTGTGTTTTATCTAATCATGCTCCGCTTTCTCCTGCCAGGTTTGGTTTGCTGCCCAAATAGGAATGGAAGCCCTACGCCCATAGCATTCGGCATTTGAAACCTATAGCCGTACCAACCATTCACGGACCCTTCCAAGCGTTCATGAGCTGTGCAGCGGACTACGGAATCTCACCAAGGACACTGTTGTTTGGCGCATTCTGTTCTCAACCCCAAAATCATTCACTATCTTCTTCAATGATAGGGGCATGCAACTTGTTGTCCTTCCAGGGCTAACGGGTAGTGTGGAATATCATCCTGTCCATGTTCTTCGCCAATTCGGCTTTTGCCAGGACTCAATTGAGCAAAGTCCCATCCCTGATTGCTACAAGAAATATATTTGTGACTCTGATGTGACAACCTTAGAACTAGCCCGCATGACGCGTGTCGGTATTCAATCCTCTGATCTTGCTATTACTTAGGGTTCAGACTGCACAACAGAGTATGTAACTGAAATACGAGAAACATGGCCTATAAGTGAAATTCCTCCTAGTGACACTTGCTTTACAGAGGCTAGCAACTCAAAGAGACCTAGAGTCGATTGAGATCATTTGGTCCACTATTGTCGGATGAGTAAAACTTGTATAAGTGATGAGCTAGAATAAAATAATAATTTGCTTGCATATTGTGTCATCCTGACTCTTGTATTGCTTGCGCTTGCCCACACATTTCTTATAGCACTGTCCCATTGACGTAGAATGGCAGCTGGCATGCCCCTAGTCAAGGATCTCCTTCAACCGAAGAAGCGACTAACATGCCCCTAGTCAGAATTCCTATTTGCCAATATTACAACTCAAAAAGGCAGCTGGCATGCCCTTGGTTGGAATATGGACAAATGCCTTGCAAAGTGATGCATATATGTGCGATTAAAAACTAAATGTTGAATACAATGCAGAGGCAAGATTGATGTATGATTTATAGACGTTGGTGCCCTTAGTGCCAAGGAAGCTTGTATTGCCTGCCATAAGAAGTCAAAATGCCCTCAACTCACATGGCACTAACCTAGACACTTAGGTTTATTTGTAGCTCTCTTTTGGAGATCATGGACCCGGTGCCAAACTCCTAGGGCTCTACACCTACTCTTTTAATAATTCACATTTCTTTTACGCCCTCAAAGGCATATTGGTTGACCCTATCCCTACTTGGAGGTAATAAACACCTAAGTTGAAAAGGTGGCTGCTAGTCTTTTGGCTAAAGGGGTGGCTAGTCCCTTTCTAAATGTAAGCTTTGTTGGTGTATGCTTCAACTCCTCTCCAAGTTATGTGATAGAGATAGAGTCGTCCAATATACCTCTCTCATTGGATCTGACTTATTTCTAAAACTTCTGTCTTATTATTATTATTATTTTTTTTTTGTGCTCCGAAGACTGTATTTTTTTCTTTATTACTCCCCCTCACTCACGACTTATCATTTTTCCCTCCCTCTGGAGGTATAGGTCCCTTGGGAATTTGCACAGTTCATCCATGTTCCATGAATAATAACTCCCTCACTCCCCAAGTCACATGGATAGTAACACGTGAGGAGGACCAAACTCTTCCTAAGCAGGCTAGCTTCCGATTTTCCTCATTGGACAATGATGATGCTTAATTATGATGCAGTACAGAATATGATTTAAGTTATGTTGGGATGCAATAGCCTAAAATACTAACATGCGGATGCAAAAACATAGAGATGCAGGGTTAACAGTGCAAGGCTTGGGATTGACTGGGGATCATTGATAATACTTCTTCAGATAGAAAGCGTTGACAGGCTCTAATTGCGCCCCAAGATCCATCTCTTCAAGAATGATTGCACCTCCTAACAAGACCTCTTTTACTATGAATGGTCCACGCCAATTGGGCCTGAATTTTCCTCGGGCATCAGGCAAATGAATGGTGCACAAAACCAAATCGCCTGGCTTAAGACTTCGAGGCCGGACCTTCTTTTGATATGCTTGGGCCACGCGTTTCTGGTAGCATGGCATTGGGCATGGTGTAAGGCTTGCAGTCTGCATTCATCAATCAAGTCTAACTGAACACAGCGATCTTGAATCCATTCTGCCTCATCTAATTCTGCTTCCTTCAAAATTCTCAATGACGGAATCTCTACTTCGAAAGGAAGGACTGCTTCCATACCATATACCAGAGAATATGGTGTTGCTCCCATCGATGTCCGGACCGAGGTCCTGTAAACCCACAATGCATAAGGCAGCTTCTCATGCCAGTCCTTGTGGGTCTCAGCCATCTTTTTCAAGATCTTTATCAGATTTTTATTGGCCGACTCCACTACTCCATTCATCTGCGGTCGATAAGGGGAGGATCTATGATGCTTAATCTTGTAATTCTAAAGATAATCCTTAACTCTCCTTGCTATGAAATTGGTCCCATTATCTGATATGATGGCAAGTGGAACTCCATATCTGTCGACAATATTATTCTTGATAAATTTTTCTGTGATTGCCGTTGTTACTGTCTTATATGATGCCGCCTCGACCCACTTTGTAAAATAATCGATGGCCATAAGAATGTAACGATGTCCATTGGATGCTGCTGGATGAATGGCCCCGATAACATCAATTCCCCAAGTTGAAAAAGGCCAAGACGATGACATGCTATGTAACTATTGTGGGGGAGCATGTATAAAATTGCCATGTATTTGGTAGTTGTGGCATCTTCTCACAAATCAGCAACAATCTGTTTCCATAGTAGACCAGAAATATCCCTGCAGCATAATCTTCTTGGATAGGAGAACTCCATTCATATGTGGACCGCAGGTGCCTGCATGAACCTTTAACATTAACATATCTGCCTCCTTCTTGTCGACACACCTAAGAAGCATTTGATTATAAGATCTTCTGTATAGCTACCTTGCCTCGAGCACTTATTTGGAGGCCAACCGTATCAAAGTCTTCTTATCTGTCGCGGAAATGCCAGATGGGAAACTGTTAGTCTCTAAAAAAATTTTAATATCATTATACTAGGCCAATTCATCTGTTGGTGGTGCTTCTTGAATATGCATGCAATGTGCTGGCTGCTCTACACAAGTGACTGAGATATCCATAGCCTGTGCCTCTGGGAGAGATAACCATGATGCCAGGATAGCTAAAGCGTCTACGTACGCATTCTTGGCTCGACTCATGAAGGAAAACTTGACATTATCGAATTTATCAATCAGCTTCAACAAATGCTCATGATATAACACAAGTTTTTGGACTTTTGTTTTCCAGTCACCATTGATTTGTGAAATGACCAACATTGCGTCACCATATACTTGGAGTTCTCGGACATCCTGGTCTTTTGCCACATGTAGTCCTAGAATGCATGCCTCGTATTCAGCTTCGTTATTGGTTCATTCAAATGTTAGTTTCCTCGCAAAGGGGATTAGCTGTCCTTGCGGCGTTGCCAAAACTGCACCAATGCCTCTTCCTCTTTTATTGACTGCACTGTCAAAATATAGACACCATTGATGCTTGTCTTGAGGGATTTCTGATTCTTCATCGCCCATGGCAAATAAGATGTCTTCGTCTGGGAATTGTGTCTACAGCGGCTGATATTCTGGCAAGGGTAGGTCGGCCAAATGATCTGCCATCGCTTGTCCTTTCATGGACTTCTGTGTGACAAATGTGATATCATATTGTGACAGCATCACCTGCCATTTCACACATCTACCCACCAAGGCTGGCTTCTGAAATAAATACTTGATAGGATCATGTCGACATAATAGCAAGACTGAGTATGCCATCATGTAATGCCTGAGACGCTGAGTGGCCCATACCAAAGATAAGCAGGCTTTCTCTATCGGGCTGTACTTGACCTCACAGTCATTAAACTTCTTACTGAGGTAGTAAATAGTCCTCTCCTTATGTCCTGATTCATCATGCTGTCCCAGGACTGTGCCCATAGAATACTGTGATGTTGAGAGATACAATAACAGAGGTCGTCCTAGTGTGGGAGGAACAAACACTGGAGGTTTTGCCAAAAGCTGCTTGATCTTGTCAAAAGCCGCTTGACATTCATCATTCCAGTGTGTTTGGGCATTCTTCCTCAGGAGCTTGAATATTGGTTCACATATAGGTGTAAGTTGTGCTATGAACCGGCTGATGTACTGCAGTCACCCCAACAATCCGCGAATTTCCTTCTCAGTGGTAGGGGGAGGCATGTCGATAATAGCTCTAGCCTTGTGAGGGTCCACTTCAATCCCTCTCTGACTGATAATATAACCCAAGAGCTTTCCAGAAGATACCCCGAATACACATTTGTTGGGGTTGAGGCGGAGCTTATACCTCCTCTGGCGATCAAACAATTTCTTTAAACAGGAGAGATGATCCTTGGGCTCTTTTGACTTGGCAATCATGTCATCCACATACACCTCAACCTCTTGGTGCATAAGATCGTCGAATAATGCTGTCATGGCCCTCTGGTATGTCGTGCCTGCATTCTTAAGTCCGAATGGCATTACTCTATAACAGAAGACCCCCCATGGGATAATGAAAGACGTTTTCTCCATATCCTCTTCGGTCATTCTAATCTGATTATATCCTGAAAATTCATCCATAAATGACAACATTTTATGTCCTGCGGTGTTGTCCACCATAATATCTATGTGGGTGAGCGGTAAATCGTCTTTGGGGCTCGCTTTATTGAGATCTCGATAGTCAATGCACATGCGAACTCGCCCATCTTTCTTCTGCACAGGCACCACATTGACGAGCCACTCAGGATACAACACAACCTTAAGAAAATTGACTTTATGATGCTTCATGATTTCCTCCTTAAGCTTCAAAAGCCTTTAAGGTCGCCATCTACGAAGCTTCTACTTGACTGGCTTCGAATTTGGTATTAGTGGTAATGTATGTACTACCACCTCAATGTCTAACCCAACCATGTCATCATAGCTCCATGCAAAGACATCTACATACTCTTTCAAGAAAGCTATAAATTCTACCTTTGCTTG
The DNA here is from genome assembly GCA_024699735.1 of Posidonia australis. Lineage (NCBI taxonomy): Eukaryota > Viridiplantae > Streptophyta > Magnoliopsida > Alismatales > Posidoniaceae > Posidonia > Posidonia australis. Next base: position 8,603 of record JAMKQA010004432.1, on the reverse strand, counting down.
TGGTGATAATTTGGCACTAATGCGTATTTCTTTAATATCTTTTGCTGTGCCTGTAGACACCCTAATTTTCTGATTTTTGCAGGATGGAAATGTGGTGGCTAAGCTCTGACTTAACCAAGGCCATTTAATTCATGGAGACCCAATTGGGCCCATGAAGGCCCACTTAGGCCCATTAAACCCTAGTTGAGCCCATTTGAGGCCACAAGCCCATTTTAGGCCTATTTGACTTCATGGAAGCCCATTTAGCCCATTTGGGCTCATTTAGCTTGTTTGGGCCCATGCAAGCCCACAAGGCCCACATAGGCCCATGAAGCCCACATGGGCCCATTAAGCCCGAATTGAGCCCAAAGCCCATAACATCAGCCAACGTTCAGTTTAATCAAACCAACATTTCAGCCCAAATGAAACCAACATTTTATTCATCTTAAACCATTTTTTTCTTCACATAATCAAAGTTTGCCAAAATCACACCACATTTCACTGAACCCATTCTCCTTCACCAAATTCCACACGAATTAGCCACTGGATTGCAGAATTGATCAATGTGGTTCAAGCCCCATTAGTCCAGCGGATTGGAGTTGCCTCAGCCGTCGGATCAGCCATCGCCAGAGAAGCCAGGATCGTCGTCCATCTCTGTCGGCGAGCAAAGGAGCAGACCGAAGCACGTGGGGGACAGCCGTTCGCTGTCTGCTGAGCTGGCATAACGGCGGTCGGAGGTGGTTATCCCAGTTGGTTGTGTGTCGCGTGACTGGCCAGAGAAGCTGTTGGGTTCCGACAACTTATAAAAGAAGGAGACATGGACAGACAGACACCCACAGACCCTGAGAGCACACGAGAGAACTGAGGGTTGAGAGCGAGGAGAGAATTCCAGAGCGAGAGCTGTCGCGGAGGAGGAAGGCCATCGTTCTAAAGCTCTGGCGAGACAACTACAGCTAGGTACACACTGATTTTCTCTTAATTATCTAATATTCTAGTCCTCCAGACCTTCTCCTCTCTTCCTGGATCGTTTCCAAGGGATCCAGAGTGATCCCTTGGCCTACGGTGCTCTGCCGTGCCCCGTTGTCGCCAAACTCCGACGATAGAGGTGGGGTGAGGGGGGCAATCCAGGAAGTCTCCTGGACCCCTGAGCCCTCATTCATCCTCCTCTGGTCTTCCCGACGCTCGCCCTCTCCTCGCATTGCCATTCCGTCGCTCCCAGCAGCCCGCGCGACTCCTGCCGGAATAGCACTCTGATCCCGCCGTCGCTAGAGAAGACGACAGGATCTAGAGCATCCAGAGCAGCCTCCAGCCTCCCGCACCCCTCCGACGTTTCAGGAACCATCCATGGCGTCCCTTAAGCATCCCGGAGCCCTCGAAATCGCGCCTCGACCGCTGCATCGTCCCAGGAACGCCGCTCGCTGAAGGAAACCGCAGCGGCGACGGCCCGACCACCACCTCGCACCGCCAACCTCCGCTCTACTCCGGAAGAATCCCTGTAGCATCCTGCAGCCACCAGGAGCCCTGGACCGCCGCCCTTCCGCCTCCTGAAGGAGGTGGGGAGGCCTCTCCCACCGTCCGATCGCGCATCAGCTCTGGCGGATCTCCCTCCTTCTTCCCCTTCTTGCTTCCTGTGGGGTCTGATCTAAAATCAGACCTCTAGAGGCCCCCCCTTTGGCTTCCTCTGACGGCCGTCGGTGGCGGAGCTCCGTCGCTGGCGGAGCTCCGTCGCTGGCGTCGTGGTTCTTTTTATTTCTTCTTTAAAAACTTTTTAAAATAAAATCCAACAGTTTTACTTCTTGTATTTCAGTCCTTCTCGAATTACTTTTAGGTCCTTTTCTTGCATTTAGGTCCGGCATGCATTTTTTTCTTAAATGTTTCGAATAAAGTTTTAACTGAAAATATTACATTTCTTACCCTGAACATTTAAAGTAATGTTTTCTGAGTTTAAAACTTTAATAAAAGCCCTCTAGAGTTTTTTAAATGTATTTTGTTTCAGACAAATGTGCACGCTTAAGGTGGTACTGGTGATTCTGTCTGCGGTGGTGAAATGACCTCCTTTCCCTTCCTGACTCAGTCATGTTCTGCCAAGTCTTCTGCGAGCACATCCAGCTGTTCATGGAATAAAACGTCCAAATCTCCAATTACATCATCTTCCATGTCACTCCCAGAATCTGCCTTCTGGACTGAATCTTCCAACACTACTACCTGACCGACTATTGACAGTTCTGACATTAAAAATGCTGAATACTTCTGTGACTGCTCGTTGACCTGCTCCAGACCCCGCTCTGTCTCTGACTGGCCGTTTTCGATATATGATTCTTCCGGATAAACCCAAACTGACGGCTGTGATACTGCCACTGTGTACGAGCTTTGATTTGGATACAAGATGCCTGCACTGGTGAAGTTTGCTAAATTTTGTGGAATAAACATCTTGGAAGACTTACCAAAGCGTGGCGATCTCTTCTTCTGATACCGACATTCATACCCCAAACCTTCGCGCTCTATCCATTCTTCTGCCTCGATCGGCTCGGTTATTCCTTGGCCATAAAGCCCAAGAGGCGATCCCTTCTCGTATCCCCACTTGCGACACAAATTATCAACCATCAAACGAGGGTTACCACAAGTTGCCAAATGGCCAACGGGTTCAAAAGGAGGAATGAAATTAACTGGCTCAAACCGGTTAACCGGATAAAGGACATTAGAAGGTTTTGGTTCAAAATGGATGGTCTGGGGGGCTACTGCAGAAATTGACTCAACCTTCTCCATATCTTCTGCCATGACAACAACAACATTGTCATCCCAGCAGAACTTAATCATACGATGGAGGGTTAAGGGAATGATCTGATGCTTGTGAAGCCAAGGGCGTCCAAACAAAAGGTTGAAAGAGGGTTCGATATCAACGGCATAGAATTCTACGTTGAAGCGAGCAGGGCCTATGGTCAAAGAAATGATTAAGATCCCAAGTGCATCATGATGCGTATTATCGAAAGCTGTCATCCCTTTCATGGCTGGTGTAATGTCTTCGGACTTGAATCCGATTGCACTTGTTGTACGCAAGGGGCAAACATTTAAGCCTGCTCCATTGTCTACCAATGTGAGAGGGACGCGAAAGCTCCGATACTGCACGGTGATGAACAAAGGGGAATTATGGTTGGTGCCAGATGGAGATAACTCTAGACTAGAGAAGGAGATAACTTGTGGCGCCGCTATCATTCCTACCATGCTCTCTAGAGTAGCTGGCTTTATGGTTGGGGATAGATGGGCAGCTTGGAAGACTCTGAGGAAGGCTTCTCTGTGCTCTGCTGACGTGTGGATTACGTCCCAAATAGAGATATCAGCTTTAACCTTCTTAAGTTGACCGGTTATATCAGCTAAGGGTTGTCTGCTATTGGCAGGGACAGGTGGTGCTACTCTAAGCATAGGCAGTTGTGGGGAGTGTGCCTGTAATTGGACAGGGGTTGGTGCTATGGGTCCTGGTGATCTAGACTGGGCCTGTGACAGGTTTGGGTTATGTATTGAGAAAATATGCCTTGGTATTGGGGGTTTGTACACTCTACCCGATCGTGTCACTTCTGCGCACATTCCTGTGGCATAGTTGTAAGGGACACGATGCATGTCGTGGGTAAGAGTCACAACAATAGGAGGTGGCTGATTAACTGCACAGGTGTGGTGGAAGAATGCGGGTAAGAACGATGGTAAGTCTGAGGATAAGTCTGAGGGTATTGGTGGGTCTGAGGATAGGATGGGTGACTCGGCCCAGACTGGGGCCAGGCTGATAAGCAAATCGGGGCTGGGAGTATATGACAGGCGAGGCCACGGTGTACTCCGACTCGACAACTGGACGAATCATGTTAATAGATTCCTTGGAACTACCGAGGAAAGAGCAATATAGCTGGTGGGGAAAAGGGGACGACTCATCATGAATCAAATCAGTTGGAAGGATGGGGGGTGAAATAGACTCAGAAGAAGAAACAAAATTGACTCCCGAGGAACCTGATGCTCCCAAGGGTGAATGCAGTGGCAAAGGCTGACTAACTATATTGGTGTGTGCTGGTGGTGCTTGTGCGGCTACTAATGTGGGTGCTGGGTCGGCTGCCTGAGTACTAATCACTATGACCTTCTGGTCAGTCAAGTCCTAGACAGTGTCCCTGAGTGTTAGGCAATTATCCGTTGAGTGACCTGCTACCAGATGGAAATTGCAGAATGCAATTGCGTTATACCAGGCAGGAAATGGATTAGGCGGTGGGCGCACCTCATGCAGCCTTAGTAGGGACACGACCTTTGGGAATACCATGCTCAACGGCTCCACTAATGGGGTATAGTAGCGCATGTCACGACGTTGTCGCTTCCGCTGCGGATATGCCAACGGTGGGCACGTCCTGGTCGGTGGGGTATGGTACACTGGTGTGGCAGTGTGGGTAATGTGTGATGCATGCAGTGCTCTAGGTGTAGGTGTGGGTGCATACACTACTTGGCACTGCGGGGGCAAGCAGACATTTGCAGGAGCAGTAGGGGATTTAATATAGGAAACTGTGTTCTTGGAGGGATCCCGCCTACTAGGTGGATTGGCATTATTGTTGTTGTTGTTGCTGCTGCTAGCACCACTATGTGAGGCAGTGGCTTGCTTGGCAAATGCAAAGAGCGCTGGAAAATTGCCGCCGTGCAGTGAGCTCTCAACACGGGCGCCCGCCCAAAGCAATGCAGAAAAAATGGTGACTAGCTGAATGCTAAGTAGAGCCCCGACTGCTGGCTTTGCTCCTAGGATCATGATCTCAATAGACTCCTCTTCGGAGGGGCTATCTTTGACCTGCAAAGCCAAGGACCGCCAACGTCCAACATACTCCCCAAACGTTTCTTGGGGCCTTTTCATAAGGGCGACTAAGTCCTCCCGCTTTGGGACTAAGTCAAGATTAAAGGAGTACTGTTCGAGGAATGCCTAGACAAGGTCGTCCCAAGTCCAGATGGTGGCCATGTTGAGGGAAGTGAACCACTTCAACACGGGCCCCATAAGACTCTTTTGGAACAGGCAGATGAGCAATCTCTTGACAGCTTGAAGTTGTGCGAGGTCTCTGCAATAGGCTCTAAGGTGGGAAATCGGGCAGCCCTTACCATTATATTTGTCGAATTCCGTGATTTGGAAATTCAGTGGGAGAGTCGCCTCTGGAAAAAAACAGAGGTCCTAGAATTGGTAAGACCGACGGTCACGACCCTGCACGTGCCGAAGAGTGTGCTCCAAATCGTTCATCCTCGCAAGGAGAGCGTTTGGAGCTACTGCAGTTGTGGATTGTGCAGCAGATGCAGGGGCCACGTACACTGTATGGGTTGCCCCTAAGGGCTCCTCTGGATCCACCATTTTGCCGTCTGGTGCTACGGCAAGATGGCCAGTGTACCCGTGCATAAGTGTAGTGTGACGAGGGACAAAAGATGAGGCTTGTGTTTGATACAAGGGTGAAGACAATGTAGGGGGGTGCTACAAGTGGTGCAGAATGCAGGAGCAAGAGCTATTGGACCGGAATGGCCTCAGGTATAACGCTCATGGCGGGTTGTGCTCCCGCCAGCCTAGAAGGCTGGCCACCAAATAAGAGAGATGCATGCTGTGGTGGGTGCTGTGACGGTGTTACAAAAGGTAATGTCGACACCCCTATAGCTGGAGAGACGAGGGATGGCGACGGCTGTGGGGGTGGTGCAGTGGGTGCAAACTGTGATTCTAGAGCCGGTTGCAAAGGCAACTCGATAGTCGGGAAGGACAAAGCTGAGAAGGGATGGAGCGCCAGTGCCAATCCCTGCAACTGCTGGGCGAGGGCCGACATTTGTTGCAGCTCTGCGGTGACGGGATCATCACTAGTGGCTCCAAAGGATGGGGGCAAAGCAGGAGAAGAAACAGGAGGCAGAGACCCTAGTTGTGCAAACTGGGGGGAGGCTACTACAGAGACAGCTGCAGTCGGAGGAGGGCTGGTAAACACATAGCCCTGGAGTGGAACAGACTCAACTGCTGAGGCCCCAACAACAGCAGAAGACCTAGCAAGTGGTTTCGAAGGTGGGGTAGCCACAGGGACACGGAACTGGGGTGGCGGAGGTCCTCCAAAAGCTAGCGCGAAAGTGGAGGCAGTAGAGATAATTGGAATAGAAACAAAGGAAGGGTACACCGAAATAGGGACCTCCTTCTGAACAACAGGGGGAAAGAGGCTCGTTGGTATGCTGGGCCATGGCGGATCGCGAGCGGGTACAGATTGGACTGCGGTTGGGAATGAGAGGATCGATCCTACGACGAGCTATCATCGAAAGTGACAGATAACTCAGGCGACGTGGTCGAAAATGGGGTCGCAACAAGAGTCAACGAAAGGATAGGTCTCGAGCTCAAGCTACGGAAACTTGCACGCTAACAAGAATTCTATGCACATAAACAAACAAGTTAGAAAATATGCAATGTTTATGGTGGTATGAGATGCAAAAATGCATGAATGCCTCTAGTATGCGCTCCTTCGCAACCTAGGGGTGTCCTACCAAGCCGTCTACTCCAGTTCACACAGGGGTGGATAGGTCTTCGACTCAAGGTTAGAAAGACTAAGGTCCCTACTCTAAATCCCAGCCAAAGCTTAGGCAGTGAACGGGTGGTGCGTTCGGGGCCTCGTCCTCTGCCAAAGCAGTAGGTTGTACCCTCTACTAACACCGACACGACCCGAGACAAGAGGGGACACACCCGATATTTCATCCCACGCCAAAGCCATAGGATAAGACACCGAGAAATGTCCTTCGCAAACTGTATAGGCAGACTCAGGAGATGAGAAGATGCATGTCCTATATGATGAATGCAAAGTATGCTTTGAGTCTTTTACTTGTAAGTTTATTAAACTGCATAGAAAATTTGCAATTTGTCACTAGTTTGCCTTATGTTTTATTGATTTTGGTTTTTATATTTTCTTTAACCAAATAGGGAGAGTAGACATGTCTCTAATCTCCTAAGCATGGCATATACAAGAAGGGAAAGAAACATGCAAATCAGCCATGAATTAACAAACAGAAGCATGCGCAGGTTATGTGCAACAGTGATGACATAGCAAATGTGTAAAAATAAAACACCCATTTTATAAAAGGCATGCATGTACGAAAGACATCACTTATAAAGGGAAAACCGAAGCAAAGCATGGAAATAGGCAAACAAGGAGAAAAGCCAAAGTAAACGAGAAACCCAAAACAAAAGCCGGGATCTGGTTATCTCCAGCGGAGTCACTAGTTCCTGTAACCATGCAGGCGACAACCTCGGGATTGGCACGAAAAGCCAAATGCGCGAGGATCGGCAAAGTCATGACAAATTGTAGACACCCCGATTTTGAGGTAGTTCATTGATAAGGCCTCATTTGTTGCTTTGGATATGGCTGACCTCTGGACCAATCCCTAAGCCCGCAGCCCAGTTAGAAAACCCAGCACACCTAGCTAGCACACCAACCCAGCACACCTAGTTAGCACACCAACCCATCACACCTAGCTAGCATACCAACCCAGCACACCAACCCAGCACACCAACCTAACACACATCCCTAGCACACCTAGGTGGCGCACATAGCCAGCGCACCTCCCTGGCGCATAGGGCTGCGACTGCTAGCTTTCCGCCTTCCTTGGCTGTTACCTCCAGCAGCAAATGTGCCATGGAATATTCCAGGCTCTTCGTCTGCGAGGCCCTCCATATACCCGTAACTCACTTCTGGGAGCTCCCTATAAAAGGAGCTCCATAGGCATCGTTTTCAAGGTCTTACAAAACCACAACCTAGAGAGAAAGTCCAGTGAGCTGAGAATTCTGAGCAGCATCCTTGCACCCAGCCATTTTCCACTCCAAAACCCAACCTGTGCACGAGCTATTCCGTCGGTCCAGCAGCGTATTTTCACTCCCCGGAGCACCCTTTGCGTCCTGAAGCCTTCCAAAGCAACGAGGTTTTCTTATCCGTGATATTGCAAGAGGGAACACGTCGAGAGGTAGGCATTCTACCTCCTCTCTACTTTCTTCTAAATTTCATGTTAAGACTATGTAAAAGCATGTTTAAAATCTTCTGAATGATCTATTTTGTTCCATGTTTTCAATGTTTATATGATAACATACTCGCTTTCCTTGCAAATGATCTCCATTCATGTCTTCATTTTCAACATGAGATCGACATAAGCATAAGTTTTATTGTTTCCTTGCATATAACACCTTGCCATGCACCTATATCTGCCATTTGCACGTAAAAGCATGCACACCTATTTGTCATATTTACATGTTTTGATCTTGCTGGTTCTTGAATGTCTTTTTCATATGAACCCATCGCTTGTTTCGATCTTAATTGCTTCGTTTTCAGGATGATCATTGATCCTGCATTTGCATCATATGTTTCCCAGTTTTATCATGGCATGAGCCTTTTAGCATTTGCACGAATCCTCCCTACATCTCTGTTGGGTGGGATTTGGATCTAGTTATAGTCTGATCCAGATTCCATGGGGGCGCACTAGTCTGGCGCATTCCATCCGCGCACTAGTCTGGCGCACTCCACCCGCGCACCAGTCAGGCCAGAGATCAGAGCATCAGCATTTTTATGTCTCTGTTGGCATGGTTTTATCGCAAGGTTTTAAGCTCGTTTCTTTCTGTTTGG
>JAMKQA010004431.1:0-37583 GCA_024699735.1 Posidonia australis | reverse complement strand
TTTTAAATTAGTATTAATAAAATATTCTTGGTAGAATAAAATTTTTTGTAGGAAAAGAAGACGATAAAAGATATCAATATTTTTTGTAAAAAAAATACATACATAAAAAAGAGAGGAAAAGAAGACGAAAAAACAAAAAAATACAGAAAATGGATGGTTGCGGAGGAGAGAAGGCCGTAGAGGAGGAGGGAGGGACTTGTCAGAGGAGGAGGGTGGGCCTTGTCGGAGGAAGAGGGTGATAGACGTCGGAAACACGCCATAGAAGAGGAGAGATGGTCGCGGAGAAGGAGGAATGACTGTAGAGGAGGGCATACAACGTTTTTAGGATGATTCCTAATGAAATGGGAATCAAATTCCTTATCTCTCGGGAAGGAATGAAATTCCCATATTCAGGAATTTCATTCTCATATTTATTCCAACGATTTTTTTGTACCAAATATTAGAATGGAATTCTCTCATTCCATTCTAGTTTCCATTCTAACGTACCAAACACTACCTGAATCTTGTCCGAAGAGATCGAACAGGTATTCTGAAAATCGACGACAATCTCTTTGCTAATAGCTCTCATGCTTCTAGAGCAGTGGCGCAACTTAGGATGATTGTTTGAACAACTAGAGCAGTAGTAGCCCTAATCCAGTTGAGTACAAGACAATCAACTTTCTTCAAGGAGAGATACTGCAATGAGGTTGAGTACAAGACAATCAACTTTCTTCAAGGAGAGATACTGCAATGAGGTTGCTTCCAATGAAGTGAACCTAGTAGACATCACATATTGTTGATTGTGAATCACAAGAACATTGAAGAACTATGATCTCTAGCAAAGATAGGAAGATTTGTCCATTGTAGAGGCAAAATGATGAGAAATATTGAAGGTGGTGGGGAGAGACGTAAAAGCTAGGGTGATCGGAGGAGACGGGATTGTAGAGACATTACCGGAATCCATGGAGGATCAACCTGCATCCGATACCATGAAAGAAACGAGATGTAGAAAAGAAATAGAAAGAGAGGAAAGGCAACGGAATATTTCGTATGTGTATATTATCAAGAGACCCGTTACAAGGACTAATGTACAACAGCTGACAAAAGGTTGTCACACCATGATTAATCTCAGCCCTAGGATTGCTAACAACCTTCAAACAAATTAGATTTTTACACCTTCTCTTCGATACCATAAGAACAAAACAACCAATAAGACTGCACATACCACGAAAAATCTTACATGCATATTCATTCCTCAAGTCAGACATAAGATTTGGAAAACAAGAGAGGAAACTAATCTAGAACTTAACAATCCTACACAACCCAATTACCGAACCTTCACTTCGGCACCACAAGAAGAGCTAACTTTCGCATCAAGAAGAGCAACTTCGATCTCACACCTCGTAGACGCCCTGACATTCAACTCGAAGATCCCAAGGACGATCGCCTTCCCGGTCACATCTGTCGACGACGTCAAACTCAACGTCTGGCCGGAGATCACATCTGTCCAGAATCCCAGGTTCAATATATGCTAGCTTCTCCACCGTCAACCCTACGGTGGCATTCAGTACCTTATCAGTTGACCGTGGCCTAATAGTGCCGGCCGGTGCCGAAGCTTCGCCAACGATATCTCCGTCGTAGTAGACACGAGCAGTGGTGTTCCGGTACCGGAATCCACCATTAATGTTCCGGTTCCCGACGGAGATGATCTCGAGCCCGAGCGTCACGTTGAGCTGAAGCGCTGGGACATTGACTTCCACGTGCTGGAGGGTCACCGGAGACGCGTTCACCTGCGGTGCCGTCGGCTTGAAGACGGTGAAGTACAAGATTCCAAGTGTCACTACGATCAGGATCAACATGAGAATTGTCACTAGACAACAGGTCTTGAGACCTTTTCTAGCCATAATTCTCACTACCGATCGATCAGTGATTCTTCATTTTTTTTTTCCTTTCTTTAATTTATAAGAGGATCATATTGCTGACAATTAATTGCTATGAAGTTAGTTGGAAACAATATGCATGGGATGAAAATATGCAAGTTGCTTCTGTGGTCTCAGAAGGCCGAAGACTTTTGTGTGTATGATAGGTCGTTGAGACGATGAACATTAATGAACGTTGACTTGCTTGAAGCTGCTTTTGTGATTCTTGAGGTCGGTACGTTGTGACCACAAAGTAGCAATGGTTGCACGTATTGTGTGGAGAAGACAGCTTATGTCTAAATACCACAAGTATTCTATCAAACATCACATGACTTTGGCTAGTTATCCAACATATTCCTATGATTACGTGAGTGAATAAGCTGGTAGTACACATGCAAATCCTAAATCACATGAAGCAATCTGAAGGACACTAAGGTGACTCCACTTAGATCAAATGGTTACGAATATTATGTTGGTTAGGTAAGTAATAAATCGACAATCCTATGAGAATTCTTCCTTTCCGAGATAAAGTGGTTGCCTCGTATAATTATTTATTTATTATACGTGGGCATGGTCAACAAACTCAATTAATCCAAATCTAATTGCCATGATGGGTCAGCTGGAAAGTCCCTGTCAACTGCAACCCTCTATTGGGTATTTTGTTTTTAACTTGAACGTGAAATTCATAATCCAGATACACAGTAAATTTTTAAAAATAAAAAATGAAAAAAATTTCAAATATATATAACCCTATATATATATATATATATTGCATCTGATCACACTATTTTAGTATTAAAGAAAAGAAAAAGATCATAATTTTTATATTAAAGAGAGCCATTTTTCTTTAATTCAATTTTTATTTAATTACAGTTAAGTATGGTAGTTATTGATCTGAATTTAAAATAATTTATCTTTTCAATTTAGTATTATTGAATTGAATGCAATTAGTTTTGTTTTACTAAACTGAATAAAAATTAGTTTTGTATCACTAAATATTTAGTATTATAAAATGTTGATTTTTAAATTTATATTACTGAACTGAATACCAAAATAATTTCATAACTACCATCACATTTACTTAAAAATATTTCATTGAATAATATTACTAAAACAGTAATGATTTTTCAGTTACAAAATAGTTATGTATTACAAAACAGTTTAGTATTACAAAAACAAAAATAATTTTTCAGTTTAGTATTACTAAACTGAATACAAAATAGTTTCAGTAACTAGGATTATATACAAAATAATTTCGTAACTACAATAAAATTATTCCAATGATCTTGATCCACTCCTCCTCCTCCTTCCTCTAAGTCTGCAAAATCCAGAATCCAATCTCACCCTCCAAAAGTTGAATAGGAAATCCCATTCTGTCTCCGTCACCACTACAATCAGAGTGATAACCACAGCGTAACAACGGAAGATCCCACCGAACACCTTCCATCCACCAACCAACAAAACTATAAAACCCAAAAACCAACCACACACACACAACCAAAGAAGAGAGCAGAAGATTACGTTGGTCCCATGCTTGAATGATTGGAATGCGGAGAGGGCGTTCACAAGGACGCAGAGGACGACAATGACGATGGTGAGGAAGCTGATGCACCTACAGACGATGAGTAGAGGGTCTAGCCTCGATTAGAGTTGGAGTGGAGGGAGAGAGGGAGGTGTTTGTGGCGGTTGTACTAGTACAGTGAGTCACCAATCTTAAGAGTCCTAATCTCGTCCGCCGACATCGATATCGGTGTAGCAACAATAGGCACATCGCCCTGGTACTACGGGGATGGTAATGGGCTGAGGCTAAGGCGACAAGACCTGGAGAGGCTTGGGTAGGGGGACTTGGGACGACTGTTGGTTCCACATGAGCAAAAGAGGGGCAGTGGTCTGGTGGTTCCATATTGCTGTTGTTGCTATGACGGTGGCGATTGGGTCATCATCCCCTACTGCTGGGGCGACTAGGGCTAAGGAGGGAGGTGGTGCGACTGGAGAGGGAGGGGATGTGGGTGGAGGCATTGGGCAGAGAGCCAAGGGGTGGGGGGAGGGGGTGGATTGCGTGTAGGGTTTTTAAATATGTTTGGGGGAGGGGAAAGGGGCATTTTAGATATATTTGATTTTTGAATTTCAAAAAAGAAGAAAACAAGAAAACAGTTTCGTTTCATGTAAAATTGGTTTTAAATGTTAATGGAGGATGTAATAGATATGTACTCTCTCTCTCTCTCTATATATATATATATAGATATAGGGCAAAAAGGATTCATTTATAATAAACATTCCCGTAGCTAATGTTCGCTCAATCTTTGGTTTGAAAATTACGAAGGTGCAGATGTTCGAAGCAGACATCTACTCAATTCCTATGTTGAAACCATGCCTTAGCGAACGTTCGTTCAACTCCTGTGATGGATCAGTGCGTTGATGGACATCCGTAAATCCTTTGTATCGAAGTAGCCATGCAACAGACGTTTGCTAGGCTATTTCACGATTAAAATCTCAATAAATTTCCATGTTGACTTAAAATTTCATCTCTTACATCATGAATATGATTATTCTTCATCTTTCTCTGCTAAACAAGTTATATCACGCTCTATACAAGCCAATCAAGTCCACATATTCTTTAAACTTGATTAATGGAAGAGGTTTTGTCATCATGTATGCTGGATTATCTGCTGTGTCGATTTTCTTCACAAAAATATCTCCAAATGAGATAACATTACGCATAAAGTGATAACTGACATCAATATTCTTTGTCTTTTCATAGTGTATCTGATCTTTAGTCAAGTGTATAACACTTTGATTATTACAGTGAACAACAGTCACCTTCTGGCCAAGATTAAGCTCTACAAATAAAACTCTTAACCACATTGCCTCTTTGATCTCTTTTGTTACTATCATGTACCTGTATCCTGTAACGTGGTCTTTCAACTAATTGTGCATCTACTAATAGAAAATACATAGCCTATCATAGATTTTCTCTTATCACAATCATAAGTATAATTTGCATTAATGTAGTCAACCAGACCATCTTTGCTCCTCTCAAATTCCAAACAAACACCAATAGTACCTCGTAGGTACCTCAAAATCCATTTTACTGCTTGCCAATGTCCTTTGCTTGGTTTAGACATGTATCTACTAACAACACTGATAGCTTGGGTAATGTCTGGACGTATGCAAATCATAGCATACATGATGCTACCAATGACACTGGAGTAGGAAACTTGTGGTATAAACTCATGCTCATCCTCTATTTGTGGATATAACTCTACTGAGATCTTGAAATGAAAGCCTAATGGAACCTTCTCACTTTTCGTACTTGATATACCAAAATGTTCCAACACCTTTAGCAAATAGCTCTTCTGACTCAAGTATAGCTTTTTGGCCTTTCAATCTCTATGTATCTCCATGTTAAGAATTCTTTACTGCTCCTAAGTTTTTTATCTTGAATTCTCCACCAAGTAAAGTCTTGTCTCTGGCTGCAATTAACATATCATCAACATAAAACAACAAAATAAATAAAGGATCTATCATCTTATCTTCTCAAGTAGACACAAATATCATATTTGCTCCTACTAAATCCCTATGCAACCATAAAAGAGTTGAATTTTTTGTACCATTGTCTTAGAGATTGCTTTAGTCCAAATAAAGATTTCTTCAATAAGCAAACATGATTTTCCTTTCTTTCAACTGTAAAATGCTCAAGTTGATGTATAGAAAGTTACTTCTCAAGTTCTTCATGCAAGAAAGTAGTTTTCACATCTAATTGCTCTAACTCCAAATCATTTACTGCAACTCTGATCAGTAGAATTCTAATGGAAGTGTGTTTTTCAACCGGTGGTAAAATATAATTATAATAAATAACTTCTACTTGACTAAATTTTTTAGCAAATAGCCTTGCGTCATATCTTGCATCTGGAACATCTAATATGTCTTCTTTTTTCTTGAAAATCCATTTGCAACCAATGATTTTCTATCTCTTTGAAGGAGTAACTAAAACTCATGTTTGGTTCTTATGAAGAAATTTCATCTCTTCATTCATGGCAATCAATCATTCAGTAAACTTTTGTGATAAAATAGCTTTTGAAAAACTATTCGACTCTCATGTATCATAAGTCTCTTCAACTACTAATACTACATGTGCAAATGCAGACTCTACGTATCTAGAAAATGACTTGATCACTCTTCATTCACACCTCCTTACAATGCAATTCTTTGCTTCCGCTGCAACTTCTTCCTCTTCTTCTTTTGAATTAGGAAAATGATCAATATGTGGTTGTATTGTATCATCAGAATTCAACTTGAGTTCTACCTTTTCGTTAGTACCCACATTTGTCCTTGTATCAGAGGAATTACTAGCAAAATCTTCCTTGTAAGTTAACATAGTAGACTCATTGAATATGAGATTTTTCTCACTACTTAATTTTGATGATTTTGGATCTAAACACCATAAGTTATATCCTTTCATTTCAGAGGCATAACCAATAAAAACACATTTTATAGATTTAAGTTTCAGTTTTTCTTGATTTACATATACATACGCAGGACAATCAAAAAATTTCAAAGTAGAATAATCAAGAGGATAGCCAGATCATACCTCTTCCGACGTCTTGTTGTTTATGACTGATGAGGGAGTACGATTAATTAGATATACCACAGTAACAATTATTTTTGTTCAAAAATCTTTTGACAAATCGACATTCGACAACATGCAATGCATTCTCTCTAAAATGGTTCTGGTTATCCACTCTGTAACACTATTTTATTGTGGTGCATATTTCACAGTGCGGTGTCTAACGATGTCTCATTAAATTCTGATGAGCAAAACTCCAAGCCATTATCAGCACTCAATCTCTTTATCTTTCTTTCAGTCTACTTCTCAATAAGTGTCTTTCACTGCTTGAAGTGTTTGAACACTTCATCCTTGGATTTACCACACCTTCCCAACATAATCATCAATAAAGGTTAATATATATCTCACACTACCTTTGGACATGACTTGGAAAGGACTTCACAAATTAGAATAAATGTAATCCAATGTGTCATTGATTCTATACTCAGTTACACCAAAATTAACTCATTTCTACTTGCCAAAAATACAATATTCGCAAAAATCTAATTACTTACATTTTGAACATCAATAAGTCCTCTTTTGTTGAGAACGATCATACCTTTCTCACTCGTGTGTCTTAATCTGAGATGTCACAGCTTGGTGTGATCTGTCTCTGATGACAAAGTAGTGGTAACTACTGCAACATTTATAATTATATTTCCCTACAAGATATAGAGATTTCCCAATTTCCTTACTGAAATGAAAAAATGGCCATCCTCGTTGACTATTAATACTCCATCTTCTGAGAGTACTTGCAACATTTTACTTCTAAAGTGTCGAGGGAGATAAGAATCTTTGTCAAATTTGGAATATGTCAAACATCTGTTAGTGTCACCTTTGTTCCATTATACATTCTCAACTCAATTGTGACTATCCCAATAACCTTTGACTATGAGTCATTTCCCATTAGTACAACTCCACCTTTAATAAATCTGTAGGTAGAGAACAAATTCCTATTGAGAGACATGTGGTATGTACACTCCGAGTCTAGAATCCAATTATCTGTTGATTTATATAGGTTAATGGTAACAAACACGTAGCCACGATTTGAAAATTTTACCTCTACATAAATCACTTCTGTAGAATCCTCCTTGGGCTTACTTGATTGACCTTTTAGGCTACCCTTCTCCTTACTTTGGAACTTCTAACAATCATTTATGATGTGTTTTTTCTTCTTGCAGTAGTTATAAAATTTGCTCTTTCTCTTGGATTTTTCTCTTTTATCTCTTGATTTATTTACTGAATTTCGTTTCATATTTCTTCCCTTAACATTCACTATTTCAATCTTTCCATTATTGGTATTAGAATTCGTCAACTCCCTATTCATCAAATCTTCCGAGAATAGAGATGACTTAATATCATCCATTGATATTTTCTCTCTGCCATATGTGAGAGTTTCTCTTAAATACTTATAAGAAGACGTTAACGAACATAGTAATAAAAGGGCTTGATCTTCATCTTCAATATTTACATCTATATTTTCTACCTCCATAATGACCAAATTGAAATCATTAAGATATGATTTAGTAGATGTACCTTCAGTCATATGGAGCATGAACAACCGTTACTTCAAATGTAGTCGGTTCACAAAGGTCTTTATCATGTAAAGAAATTTTAACTTTAGTCAGAGACTTGTTGCGGTTTTCTCGTACACGAAATCCTGGAGAACCTCGTTTGATAAATAAAGTTCTATGCTCATCAAAGCTTTTTCATCCATCTCTTCCTTTTCATATTTACTCATTGATTCTGGCACTTTATCTTTTCCTCTCAATGCCTTTCAAACTCCTTGTTGAACCAAAATTACGTTTATCTTTGTATGCGATAAACCAAAGTTAACATTCCAATCGTACTTCTCAATTTCAAACTTTGCTGTCATCTTTGTAGTTGAATCAGAATCTACAACAAAAGATCTGATACCAATCTGTTAGGAAATGACCCTCTTTAGTATCATGAATAATGATCAAATGACAAAAGGAAATTAAAGAAAATCACAAATAGAACAAGTACACGCACAAACACAAGGATTTACGAGATTCTAATAAATAAGTCTATGTCTTCGGGGTAGAAAGAGAAATTTCACTAGAATCCAATATAGTTACAAGATACAAGAGATTGATGATGAAGAAGATCAAATATCTTTACCCTAGAGAGAGCCATGGGCCTCAAAGACCTTTAAGATATGTCTATTGTTAAAAGATCTTTAATACTCTAAAACCTCAATGTCCACATGAACGTCTACTCAATCTCTAATTTGAAAATTACAATGGTGCAGATGTCTGGAGCAGATGTTCACTTAATTCCTATGTTGAAGTTATACATTAGCAGACGTCTATTTAACCTTTATGATGCATCAATGCGTCGGTAAACACACATCTCAGATGTTCGCAAATTCTCTGTATCAAGGCAATGACGTAGTGAATGTTCGTCAAAATGTTTCAAGTTAAAATCTCAACAATTACAACTAACAGTAAATGTAAACGTAAGTATTAGTCAACCAATCTTCATTAAGTCAAACATAACACTGATGCTTTCCTCTCAAAATAGAAAACAAAATCCTTCTTAAGAGAGTCTAATTAAAATGAATTCTACATCACTTATGACAATATTAAACAAACTAACAATAGATGCAAAAAAAACAAAACAAAACAATACATGCAAGCAAACAACAAGTCAGTCAACCAAAATCTGAAGACCATTTCCTTAAATTTCCGGTACCAACCATAATCTTCAATGATTCTACCCCATAATCCAAAGTAACCCCTAAAAAAGATGCCTTCAAAACAACACTTGCCACCAAACACCTGCTGTTCCAACCAAAATCCAAAAACAAATCTAAATTTACACCGCAACGAATCTCTAAGCAAAAAATGGCACCAAAATGGCCGTTTTTTTTGCCGCGTTATCCTCCCCAGACAGGAAAAACCCCTGCAGAAAAATGCAATATTACAAACAGGCCCACGCCCCAGGAAGAAAGCCGTGAAACTAGAACAAGTCCACCACCACCATTACAAACGACCCCACCTTTCTTATCCACCTTCTGCTCTGGATCTGTGGATCGGCCGGACCTCGATCTGGGTCGTTTTGTTTTGGTCCGCAGATTCATAAAAATCCCACCTTTTTCCCCCCTCGTTTCTGCTTCGGAATAGATCCAGATCAAAGGTGGTGGTGGTGGTCGGGATTGGCTGTGAATTTTGGGAGTCAGAATAAGATTTTAGTTTTTTTTTTAATTTGGGATGTGGAGAGACGCTGGTTCTCCCGCGGATTCATTCTATGAAGTGAAGCCAGAATGCGGGGACGTGCTCAAGACTCGTTTTAAGATCAAGGTTCGTGGGCAATTCATATGGAAAATTGTTGATTTTTTAACCTTCATCCCTTGTCTCTTTCTAAGTATGGTTAAGTTTGTGTTATGATTCAAGCCGGAACCATTTTTCAGAAAGAAAAAAAATGTGATTGAAGACAGGATGTAATTAATGTTTGTTTGATAAGGATCAGCTTGTTTGTAATGTGGCCTTGAAGGAGGTTGATATGTTGAATTCTTCTTGCCTTTTGTGTCCGAGTTGTGTCGTTGACTTCCTGAGCTGAATTGGGTAGATACTGGATGATCCACTACTTCTTGTCTATGTTGCTTGTAATCGAATTGTAAAAATTCCTGCTTATGCAGGTTGGAAAAACTCTCAGTTCACGGAAATGGCGGTCTGCATTTAGCACCGAAGGTTATCTCGACATAGGAAAGACTCTTGGCCGAATCCAGCGTGGGGTAAGCACATGTCAATTCTTTTTTCAGAGCTTTCTAACTGAGTCTATAGTCTCGTAGGACTCAGAGCATGATCAGCTGAAGATGCAACTTGGTACTGAGTTCAATTTGTTGACTTAATGAGTTTCAGACTTTTTTTTTTGCTCTAAACATTTATCTACTGCCTAATCAGTTTTCACACCAGATTGTGTTGCTTCATTGTTCATGAAACTTCCATCGAACTTTTATAGGCAACTACAAAGAATTTATGAGCATAATTGTGCCAACTAAGATCACAAAGAAACTATATTGTAAGCATAGAATTAAATGTCGATTTCGTGTCGAACTTTGGTCCAACAAAAATAAGAAACCTGTTGAACATTGGTGGAAGTATCGGTGGAAACACGATAAATTTACAAAAGTTCATGAAAATATTCAAAAAACTTTGAATTTTGATTTAAACTTTAGAATAAGGTAAAGTAAACAATAATCTACATCTAAGACTACTTAGATCAATTTTTCTAAATATGTATCATATTAAAATACGCTACATAAACTTAATACATATATCTTGAAGCATAATTAATATCTAAAATACTTAATAAATGTATAAACCATACTTAAAAATTTTTAGTATATGTTTGAAATGAATAATTCTCACAATATTTAATATAGAGAGAAAATAGAGTTGAGAGAATACTTAAGTGATGTGAAGTCTGATTGAGGATCTCAGATGTTGACACTTCGCAGAGTCCATGGGGGAGCAGGCGTGCCCCCCTTGCGAGGGTGGCAAGGGTAGCGTTCCTGTTCCGAAATGATATACGATTTTATGAGTATACTAATTTTACTAATTTTATAGATTTTATAGAATTATTAGGTTAGATCTATGTATTATTAAATTAAATATATGTATTATTAGATTAGACTTATGTAATATCAGGTTATTAACATCAAAACACAAAAAAAAATATGAAAAAACCTAAGACCTATGTTTTATTATGTTAAATCTATGTAAAATGCAGAAACACCAACAGCAAACAGTAGCCAGTGAAAAAAATGTAGAGTTTTGTCCGTGTCGGTAGGCTTAAAGGGCATGTCGACCGACATGGGCTCAACTCAGTGTAAAAATTACACTGAGTCGATCGACATGGATTGACATGACGAAACGAGTCGATGTTTACCATCGAAATCTAGTATATCACGACATACGTATGTATGTCGTGTCGCCTTACTAGCAAACCGACACATGTCGGTGATATTTTGCAGACACGTATCGATGTTTGGTTTTATGATTGTAAGCTAGAATCTATCTAAAGGCCCATGTATATACACTTTACATAGTAGACTACCTATTCTTACAGACTGAACTGTCCTTTAAATCTCATAAATTTGATAGGATGATCATGAGTTTTAAATTGTCTTCATGGTATACAAAATGCATTTTCTTATTTCCGTATGATTCACCGTTCCATTGAAGTAGCATTATCTGAATCCATTGTCATTGACCTTGGATCTCTAGCAAGCAGTTTGATACGGTAAAGAGTGGAACACATACATTGTCCTTGGTTCTTTCCTTATACCTTTAGCTTTATCCTTGGCTATCTTTCAGTAAGTTTGGTGAATGTTCCAGTTCTCTCAATGAGAAAAAAGGCAATGGTGAAAGTCATATTCTAGTTATAATTTACTTAAGTGATTCCATTCCTTCTCACCCTTGCAAAATTGAAGGGAATGGAAGAAGGTGACTAATATATTGCTAAATTGCCATTAATGAAATGAAATAATGCCTTACTATCTTGAGTGCTTGGACCTGTATCCTGTGTTCTAATTAGTCATAGGACTTCAGCTCTGTGGAGGAGAATATTTGGCAACAGTTGAACATGAGAAGGGATAGTTAAGAACACGATGCCAAGGTGCTAGCATGCTAAAGTTGAAAGGAATAGGAAATGTAAAATCTGGTCTGCTTATAACATTATTTGTCATACGCAACCCCTTTATTGATTGCTCAAAAATAGTCTTCTTAATGAAATTTAACTCTATTGTATTTTTTCTTGGTTTATTAGGGTATCCATCCATCAATTAGAGGAGAAGTTTGGGAGTTCCTTCTCGGTTGCTATGATCCATGGAGCACCTTTGATGAGCGAGATCAGCTGAGGCAACAAAGAAGGTGAATGACTTTTTCAAGATTTCTGGAAAACTTCTACATTTCTTTGCAACCTCAATCCATTATTTATTGTTTTATCTTCTTCTCAGTTTTTTATTTTTTGTGTTGTTTTTAGATGTTATACGAGATCCAACTTGGAAATCTCTTGTGTAAACTGGTTTTAATAAATTGCTAATGGAAACCAAGTTTGCTTCATGGAGTAGCTGCTCAATTTATGGTTTTCCCTAGTGGATGAAACTAAATGGTTGCTTGTTTTATAACATTGCCTTTTCCTTTTCTTCAATTAGTCCCTTGACTGAACCTTTCTATGAGAGTAAGAGAGAGACGGAGAGAGACTGCAATATTCTGTCTCAGCATGCCAAGAAAAACAAATTTTGTTTCTCATTCTCCTATGACTATAAGCTATTTAATCATGTTATTTATTCCATTACATGTGAGACATGTTTTACATTCTAGATAGATACTTCAGATGTTATTAATTCCTTTTATTGTTAATGGTGCTTATTATCTTTGCATGTAGACGGCAGTATGCTAGGTGGAAGGAAGAGTGTCGGGACATGGATTCTCTTGTCGGTAGTGGGCGGGTTATAACAGCACCTATAATAACTGAAGATGGCGAACCTATACAGGATCCACTGGTACTCCTGGAAGCCAATCCCAATCCCAATCCCCCTCTGTCCACTAGGCAAGCGGATGGTAGCAGAGAAAGCATGTGTAGCCATGCTCCGTTGGATAAGAAAGTTATCCAGTGGAAACTGACACTTCATCAAATTGGTGGGCCTTAAGTTTATCACACTGATTTGTTCTTCATGGATTATTGCGCTTAATTTTGTCGTGGTGGCTTTAATTAGCAAACCCTGTGACTTGTATCCTGTCACCCACACATCGAAAATTAAACATCTGTTTGACTTAATTTCTCCTGAAATTTGTTTCAATAGTCTTGCATATACTCATTCCTAATTACATTTAGTTTTTGAAGCATAATTGTTGACGAAGACAAAGTAGGAATGCTTCTTGTTCTTAATACTGCTTGGCAACATTCAACTAGTAAAGTTACTGGATACTACCACCTATTTCAGATTAGGTAATTTGTTCAACATTCTTATGAGTGAAATTATATATTTTTGATAGGTCTCGATGTGGTTCGCACAGACAGAACACTGGTATTTTATGAAAAGAAAGAAAATTTATCGAAACTCTGGGACATTCTGGCAGTTTATGCATGGATAGATAAAGATGTCGGCTACTGTCAAGGTTGGTTTTATAGGGTCGTTCTGTTAACGTTGGTTTTATAAGGTCATTCTTTCTAAACTAGTTATCTTTCTTCTAATTTGGTTCCATTACCTCCATGTAGACATATATTTTTGTAAGGTCCTGATCTCTATGAAATCTAAAACCATGTTGTTTCTAATCAACTTATTTACTATACAACACTTTCAAATGCTGCAACGAAATTAATAGACAATGACTTGTCAGGAATGAGCGATCTTTGTTCCCCAATGATAATTCTTCTTGAGGATGAAGCTGATGCTTTTTGGTGCTTTGAACGATTAATGCGCAGATTGGTATCCTTTCCTATCCCATCCGTGGTCCATTTTTTATGCTTTTATGGAAATGCATGTCTTCTTCTGTTTCATTGTTTGCGTCCACATGGTATCTGTAGCTTAACTGTTTTCTGGAATTCCATTATTTTCTGTATAGCATGCATATAGTCTGATATCTCTTTCTCCATGTTGATTTATCATGAGCCATGAAGCAATTTTTACGACTAACTTCATTCCATTCAAAAACCATGCACTCTTTTGTTTTGTAGTTTTTTCTTTCCTTCCCATTCTTTCTTCAATTATTTAATCATTCCTTAGGATAATTGTTGGGAAAATACATCTATATGCACAAACAACAATAAAAATACAGTAATGAAAGCACACATGTAAACACAATAATGTACGAGATTCAATCAGAATGGTCTTTGTCCTTGGGAGAGAGAGAGAGAGAGAGAGATGCCACTATATGATAATAGTAATAATATAAGATGTAATATTCAAAACCGTAGAGACTCCATTATTAGAGAACCACCACACTGTTCTCTCTAATAAAGGTATCTGGGGTTGAAGATTTAAAAAGATAAGATGTTGTGTCCTAATTCTAAAACACACGCACACACATATATATACATGGTATAATCGGATCCTTAATTGGATCCCATGCCACCACAAGGGCTCTGCCTTTTATCAAGTTACCTTGGATCTATATAATACATGTGTCGGATGGCACAATCTGTTAAATGGATCATTCAAATTCAAGGCATAATCAACAATATTGTCACTGAAATTTTGGCATAGCTTGTAGAAATTTCTGAACTTTGCTTGGATGATTGGCTCGATTTTGTATCTTTTTTTTTTGGATTTTACAGCTATATCTATCAAAGAATTAAAAAGGCTACTTGCTGATTTTTTATATGTCTATAATAATTGATTCCTACAGTTTGGATATTATTTTGTATTTGCCATTTTTGAGTTGCTTATTGTGCGCACTGCCATTTCAAAATTTAAAGCGAGGAAACTTCAGATGCACAGAGAGCTCTGTTGGAGTGGAGAATCAACTTCAGAGTCTAGCAGCAGTTACACAAATTATCGATCCTAAGCTTCATCAACATTTGGGTATGTTATATATTTCAGATTGTTTAACATCCATCTTTTTAATATTTCCAAGTATTTGAAACAAAATATTAGATTCATCTTGTTTCATCAGTGTACTAGCGCGTGTGTTTTTTTTGGCATGTGCTTGAAATCCAGTCTCCTGTACAGTTGCTAATATAGACCTTTGGAACAGTATCAGTTTGGTGAATGAGTTTGAGTTGCTTATTCTAATCAGTTTGCAGTCATGCTCTCCCTAATTAATCTTCAATATTATATATTCGCAATGAAAAATAATCATCCTACTTGCAAATTTTCTGAGCTACCTCAGATTGTAAATCATAACCTGGTCAAAGTGTACATCAAATACTTAAAATTTTTTTAGTTGATTTCTTATAGACTATAGAATCAATGTGCTAAGCATTGTTCATATAAATTCTCTATTTGCACAATCTTGATTAGCTTTGAAATTTTACCAACACTTAAATTTTTTTTAGTTGATTTTCTAATAGAATATAAATCAAAGTGTGCTAAGCATTATTCAAATAAATTTTGTATTTGCACAATCTCGATTGGATTTAAACTTTTATCTTAATTGCATCTGTACTTGCATAATATAAGTCACGGCTGGACTCCATTTTGGCCTTGGTATTTCCAATTGACTTGTTCAGATGGTGAGCAAACCAGCTCTTAATTCAGAATTAATATGGAAACCTAAATAAATAGGAAACATATGTAGAGACAGTTTGCTGAGAGACAGATTTACATAATCCACTAAATAATTTATTTTTTAATGTTATGGCCATTTAGCAATTTGACTAGATAGCTTGATTTGAACCTTATTTTTAAAAAAATGCAGTTCTGCTCATAATTGTTCATTCTTCACGTAACATTTTGTGGCAGATTATTTATTATCGTGTCAGACTGTTTATTCCTTCATATTAAGTTAAGAGTTTTTACCCCACTTGAAAAGTTGATAAAAGCCTACAACATAACAAGGAAAAGGGATTTGTGTACCCAAAATGAAGTAGCAACATTATGTAGTGGGATTAAGGAAGTATGTTGTTTTTTTTACAGAAAACTTAGGTGGAGGTGACTATTTATTTGCATTCCGTATGCTTATGGTTTTGTTCCGTCGTGAGTTCTCCCTCGGAGATTCATTGTACCTATGGGAGGTATGAATCGATTACTCATATATTATTGTGGTATTCCGTTGTTAACGTTGTTGAATAAATGACTAGATGCAGTTCAATTATTTGCACATCATTGAAAATAACAATAAGATGTAGTGCTGATGGTTTTTTTTCTATTTTCAGTCTTCAAGAATTGCCTTTTTTAGTATGGCTCATATGCTTATAACCATGGTACCAAATGTCTACGCATGTCACCGAAATTTCACCGACACGTGTCTTATTTTCAATTTACTGATACGACTCCGACACGATGTCGAAATGGAAGTTTTTTGAACAAATATAATTTTTTTTTTACCGTGTTTCCACCGACACAATTCCGACATACCGATATTTTTCCGACACATGTCTGTTTTTCAACTTATCGAAGTCTGACACGAAATCGACATTTAGAACTATGCTTATAACCAAGTTAAATTATAAGTAGAGTTGCAACAGAATTGGAGGTCCCATTTCAGGGCATGAATAGGTAAAGAAATAGGATTTGTGTAGTCATCTAGATTTAATTTTCTTCCCAAATATTCAGTGAAGGATTTCTTCCCAGCATGTTGCATACTCATTCAGTTATGTTATCTCACTTTCACTGGACTTCATGTCACCATTTCTATTTTACGTATTGTAGGCAGCAGCTCACATCATTATTGATATATGTCTAAAATGTATATATTATCTCATGTACTGAGAACTAAGTCACAAAGCAAAAATACACATTGATACATCAGTGGGTTTTGAATGTCTCTGTGAAGTGGCTGGTCATATGAGTGAGATAAGTGACACACTTCCCCTCAGGAAAGGGAAGTTTTCCTTGAAAGGGAATTAAAAACTTAGGGATTAGGATCAAACTGGCACAAGAAAAACAATAAGAAACATCAGTACAATTTCAAGGCCCAAATATCATAAAAACTTAAGAAAAATACAAGATACCACATTGGTGTACTGTAAATGATATATCCTTTGTGTGTCCATTTAACTCAACTATGGATGCCTTTTTTAATTTACTACATCACCTTAAAATATCTTTTGATATTTAAAAAGTGCAGAAAGAGTTGCAAAGTGGTGCTGAAAGTCAGCCTTTTGAATGAAATGCCTTACCTGTAATTTTCTTCTGCAGATGATGTGGGCTCTAGAGTACGACCCTGATATATTTGCATTGTATGAAGAGCAAGGGCATGCAAATGACAAAAGTAGTGGATCAAAGGGGAAAGCAAAATCTATTCGTCAGTTTGGGAAGTTTGAGAGAGAGAAATTGAAAAATAGATCAAAAAATCCCCAAGATCCACTTCCAATCTCTGTTTTTCTTGTTGCTAGTGTTCTTCAGACCAAAAGCTCGAAGTTATTGACAGAAGCCCGAGGTCTAGATGATGTTGTAAAGGCAAGAGTAGCTTAAAGCCTTCAGAAATTTCTGCATGTTTAGAAGTTAGATAAAGCTTGAAATGCAACATTGACGTGTCAGGATCATTTTCCATAAGACATCCTTTCTAAATATATTGAAAATTACATGCAAATGTATTTTCCAAGGGCTACTCTTTTTCTCACTAACTAGAGTTAATGTATTCACTGCACTTTCAGATATTGAATGATATGAATGGAAATCTTGATGCAAAGAAAGCTTGCAGTGGGGCAATGAAGCTTCACAAGAAGTACCTTAAAAAGGTATGATATTGCCTTTCTATTCAATTATTGACTTCTTATTAATTGTTGGATGGCGAATGCTAACCTTACAGGCATAGGAGAGACTTATGTTTCCTTCTAAGCAAGATTTCGTATTTGCAATTATAAAATCAATATTTTTACGAGGTTTATAATGTGTAATCATTAAAGTAGTTGTTACAAAAAAAAAAATTCTTTCAGCCTTCAAAGTAATATTGAAGTCTTGTAAGATTTATAATGCTCTTTTTCCTGCTTTCAAGGTACCTTAAAACAAAGTATGGTCCTTAATAATCAACTACAATCTCATGCAAGAATTTCCTTTCTCCTATGGTTGCAGGCAAAATATGCAGCAAATACAACGTCATTATCTGCACCTCAACATTAATCTAATCATGGCAGTGCTATACTATGTTTCCCCCAATTATTATTATTTGACAATGCGAGGCATCTAGCCATCTACTGTTACAATTTCTTGGGGGGGGCTTCTATCAAATTTCAAGCATTCTCTGGGAAATTTTTACCTCATTAGTTCAGCTTTTCATGAACTTACAATTTATACAATTCACATGCATGAGATTATACTTCTCCGTTCAATACACATCGGAATTCACAAATGTACCATTACTACCGATTCAGACATGCTGGACTGTAAATCTACCATTGGTTACCAGTTGTGACATGTAATTGGTCTATAAATGTATAATTGTTACAATGCGTGAATTTTCGCTTGGAAATACATGAAGCTTGTTTCTTGCAAGTTAAGGTTCAACTAAGTTATTGTTGATCCCTGTACCTTGTCTACTTTTTCTGATCTTATTTTCACTATCAAGGACTAGTTCGTTTTGAAATATAAGTATTCAACTTAAAATCAATTAATAATAAGTAGAGGTGCTATATATACGTAATCACAAGTCTAGTTTTTTTTTCTAATGTAGAATTATTGCAACTCTTCCTCATTTGTGGCTTTTTTTTAGATTTAAGAAGTGTCACTTTTGGACATAAATAGATGTATGTAGATTTGAACTCATTTGATCCTCTTTTAGCTCTGATATGTTGTTGACATTTGAACATTTAACTCAAACCAATTAACTATCAGTAGAGGAGTTCATCTATATATAATCGTAAGTTCAATATTCACCATGAGATTATTTTAACACACACTCTCTCATTTGTGGCTTCTTTTAAGTTCTATAAGTGTCTCTTTTGAAAATAGGTAAATGTGTATGGATTTAGACCTATTTGAACCACTATTAGCTCTGATATTAGGTTGAAATATGAATATCTTATTCAAAACCAATTAACAATGAATAAAGAGACGTATATATATAATCACATCACTTTTTTCAATATAAGACTATTCCAACAGTGAAGATTTCTAAAAGTGAAATTCAATGAAGTTAAATTTGAAGTCTCATGACTTATTAAAGGTTGTTCAACAATATCTCACATGCTACCTAGACTTTCAATAATGACCATAGTTTTGAAATTTCCTCTAATAAAACATTTAACAATGGCTTTAAGATGTTGATGTCACATTATTATTCAGTTGAACATTGATATCCATTCTTATACGAAGGAAAATGTTTGGTATATATATGGTACTACATCAAATACTACATTAATTCATTTTTACCATTGGATAATCCTATCAGAAGGAAAGATGATATCGTAGGTTTGGAGTAAGAGTATATAATTATGTATGGTTTGGAATTGGAATATGCAATTATGTATATATGAACCTTCCTCCTTAAAATCTCATATATAACATTAAAAGTTAGATTGTAAGTGATTTTTAAAGATTCTGTTTGACAAATAAAGGTCCATGAGTAGATACTGTATTCTAACAATATTTAAATGACATATGTAGTCTCTTCATTTCTTTACTTCTTCTTCTCCCCTTCTCTTTTCTAGATAGTAAAGTAAATATACATCTTATTTATCCAGTTTCTAGCAAAACCTTCCTCAGACCAGCTTCTACAAAACATGATTTTATACACAGATTTCCTCATTCAGAAGCTGTGACTTCTGTGAGAAGTGAGACAGTTAAACCCTATTTAGAACTACTTTTGTGGTTTTCCATGGTTTGTCGGAAGTTAACCATCCAGAATTCATCTAGAAGTGGTTCCAAATGGGGCCTAAATGTACATTTGGAAATAAAAGGAATTCAAGAAAAAAGAAATTATTCTCCCTTTAACTAAAAAGTATATTCAAAATTATGGTGTTTATGTATATTTTCTTTTCAAAAAATATTTTCCATTACCGTACAGATACTTTTGTTGAAGTCAAACGGAAATTCGTTTCTTTTTTTACTCTCTATTTATGTTTACTTTGGTTTCTTTGGACGTTCGTCTGAATGTGAGCATGTTTCAGAAACATCATACTGCAAATACAGAAGTACCACCTCATTCATATCATTTTTGTGTCATCACATTTGAACTCCAACAAAGATCTTAGAATGCAATATATATCTCAACTTTACAGGTATATCTTAGAATGCTTGAAATGTGTAACAACTATGATTCTTCTAATTTGATCTCAACAAACTCCAAGAAAGGAAAAAACGGGAAAAAAAAAAAAAACTATCTCCAACTCAGAAGTAAAAAACACAAAAATGAAAACATCAAGCCACAAAATCACCACAAGTTGTCCAATATCAAAACAAGCACCGAAAGTACGAGCGTAACAACCATGACCACAATTCCGGAACCGTATCGCCGCCGGGCATCTCCCCGCGGTATCTCACCGGGTAGCGCACATTCTTCTCCGTTGAAGTAGACCCTCGAAGGGAATCCGTCTCCGGCGACAATGTTGATGCCGCGAGTCTGCTTCTTCGTGAACGAGATCACCGACTGTTGCTTACCGGGCACTCTTGGATCGACGCGCTTATTTTTACCGTCAACTTCAGCCATGAGGTAGTTCAGCCCCGGCAAGCCTTGGAAGAAGATGGTGTTCTTTTTCTCCCGCAGCTTCGTGCCGTTGAACGAGTACGTCTTCTCGTACCCCTTGAAGGCGTCTTTCAGCTGAACGGCGGCGAACCAGTCCTTGAAGGTGTAATCATCCCAGTTGAACAATGTGATCCTTGCTGTCCAGCCCTTGGCGTAGTTTGAGAAGACGTGCCAGTTGATGCTGACGCCACAGTGATCGCCGCACGGCAACGGGTTGGGAATGGGACGGTGTTTGATCTTGGCCCATGCCTTGGCCTTGGCCGTCCGGTTGTCGAATGGAATGAGGAGCGCCTCCGGTGGAAGGAGCAGCGGAGAGGCGTTGGGATTGCAGGCGGTAGTGTCCGCCGAGCAACCGCAGGCGCACGTGCCGCAGGGGATAACGGAGTCGTTGTAGAAGGCCGAGAAGGAGACGCAACATCCAGACCGCTTCTTCTTGGGTCTGGTGATGTTGCAAACCACCTGCATTTCCCAATCCAGCATCCATTATACGAATTATTTGAGTTGGCGGTAACGTTTGGAAGTACTCTGTGGATCGTGTTTTAGATATTCTACGGACTTACGTCGTAGAAGCTCGCTTGTATAAAAAAAATTCTTACGTTCTAGAAGCAGTTCGAAATGTTACCTTAGATGCATGTCGTATCTGAGTTCGTAGTTAATTAGGTTCTGATAAATAATTCCTAGGAGTCCAGATTATCATCCTATCATATATATATATATATACAGCCGGAGCCGGTACGTACCTGCCAACTTGCGATGGCGAGGCTGCGGGTCATTAAGCCACTTGGGTCGGGGAACTCCGAGGGGCTCACCCTCACCGGCGGCCCGCACTTGTAGTTCGGATTCAAGACGCCCTTAATCTTCCATTTCTGCGGGCAGTGGAGCGCCGTCCGGTTCAAGTTGGGCGGGACCTTGTAGACCTGTAGCTGAAAGATGGCGACGGATTTCTCGGGATCCATGTTGGGTGGCAACAACGTGCCGTTCTTGCAGCAGTAAGGCAAGTTCCCGACCTGCGTATCGTTCGCCCTCTCCGGTGGAAGGTCAACGAGTATGGGCTTCTTCTCACAGCTGGCGACCGTGCTGAAATCCATGTCCTTGTAGTAGGCACCGGCGTCGCCGTAGATGCAAGGGGAAGGGTTCTTCTTCAAGGAGTAAGCCCCTCGTATGTTGTTGATGAATTCACCTCTCATCCACTCCCACGTCAAGTTCCAATTGTCCAGACGTCCGAGAGGGTTGTTGTTGTTGAGCGTCACTTGCACCAAATAGTTCGCCTCGAATGCTTGCAGCACGTCGTAAGCAATCGTGAGATCACCGTCCCGCCGCGGTTGAAATTTGGTCGGCTTCGTCTTGTTTCGTTTGATCTTGGGGTCCCAGACGCAGCACACGTACATCTGGCTTGCTGGATGCAAATTCCTTGAGTTACTCTTAATTGCTAATTATTAGGATTCATGTCGTGAGACAAAAGCACGGTTCCAAGAACCAAACGTTACGTACCATGGCGAGTTGGACTGGGACATTTGTAGCCAGCGTTGGCAAGCTTAATTTTCTTCGGCATCGGGACGCCCGGCGGCTTCACCCCGAATTGCGTCCCGGACAGCTCGACTTGCACCATTATCTGGGCCAAGTCCCCGGCGGTGTCGATGGAGTTCTTGAGGTCCGCCTGAGGATACCCCGATAAGTACGTCCCGTTGCCGACAAGGGCAGGCATATCGGTCCCTTCCGTGAGGACCGCGCCGGAAGCCGACACGAGGACCTCGTCGTGTTGGAAACCGATGAACATCTTCCATGCGGGGAGGTCCTTCTTGCCGGCATTGAGCACGGTGGCGATGGACTTGAACGCATAGGCCTGAGCTGACGCGTTCTTGACGTGGGGGTATTCCTTGCTCCGGGAGGTGAATGTGTAGGTGAGGAAGATGCCATTGCAGGACTCCACTGCTCGTGGTTGAGTCGGCTCATCTGCGTAATCCTGCGCAGACGCCATTGTCGCTGCCGCGAAGAGGAGGATCGCCGCCGTGAGGAGGGTCCTCGGAGAAGAGGCCATTGGGCTGCGGTTGGCCTTCTTCTCTCCAAGGTCGATTGGGACTCAGAACAATGTTTTTTGTTTAATTTTATGTTTTGGTTTGTGATACCTGAGGTGTGTCTTTTGGTTTGTGAAATGAGTGGGAAAGGACAAGAACAAGTCAGCTAGAATTTCCACCGTTAAAGTTTGGCGGAGGACTGGGAAGGAGAAACCCCCTAAAGTTGTCTTTTTGTTTGGGCCTTTTGTTTTATTTTTCTTTTAAATAGGAGGAAAACAGGGAAGCCTACTTTTTTTGGCAAGGTGGATTGTGTTACGCATGTCTTTTACCCTTTGGTTTTTACTGACTTGTAAGACTCGCGTCATAATTGTTTCTCTATTGGACTAAAGGCATAAGAGAGCACACCATTGATTCATAGAGCAGACAGATTGAAATTTGTAGACATGGGTTTCAAAGCAAAATTAAAGAATTTACATTCTACTGTATGTTCGGTTAATCGGTGTTCATAAATTGTCAATAACCTATTAGATAGTGAAGCCCATGAACAATAGATGATATTACAAGTTTAACACAATAAATTTCTAATTTAGAGAGATGAAAGCAGAGCCATCCATTCCTGATTCATTGCTCAGTAAAAGGAAAAGGTTAACCCTCCTGTTCGTTTTATTTCTAAACTTAGGCAAGAGATGGATCTCACAATGTTCTGCAGACAAAAGGACTTCATGTGTTACAAAAAGAATAGTCTGTTCGGAGGAACAAGGAACAAGTTCGTTAGGTTCCTAAAATAGAATAGTTTGTTTGGTCATTTCTGATTAATCAATGGCGCTTTATGTGTTACAGCAATAAATTCTTGAATCTCGGTTTCTACCATCCAAAAACGGAAGATATGGAAGCAAAAAATCACAGTCAACACGTGGTAGGAACAAGCCATAAAGAAGGGTCATCATGTATTCATTTGTGAGCGCAACTGTGCAATTCAATCCAATACAGAAACGGTAACCACCAACAAAACTGAAGATTCGACAGCTTTCTCTCTTTCGTATAAGTTGTAGCATGACTTACAATTTATAGGAAAAGCGCAACTTCGAAAAACATATCATAATGTCACTTTTTACTTAGGAACCAAGAAGAGCTTTTACAAGCTCACATAGCAGCAATTCCCTCCGATTTACTGATCTCATCGGCCGACTGTTGTTTTGGCTCTAAGTCAATGAACTGGTTTGACTTGCTAGCAAGATGTGAAATACTAACCCTTCCCTGGCGCTTGATGTAATCTGCTACTGCTTGCATTTCCTCTGGCGAAATATAAATGTATTTTCCTCGATCATCCATTATGCCTGATAGTCTCCCTGGTTTATGGGCAAGAACATGGAATGGTGAGTGATAGTTCACAAGGGAGAAGATATCAAACTAGTCCCCCGACATGCATCAATGTGCACTTTCACATGTTTATATAACAAAATGTGGCCTGGTGAAAACCTATCACTGGCATCAGAAACAGGGCAAGTTTGTGAATGCACCCAGTATGCAAATGGAGCAAAAATGACCAACCATAGAATGCTACCCAGAGGACAGAATGATCTAATTTCAACAGGTGAAAAAGCAGCTGCTTAGATAGATGAAAAGAAAGTGCAAACATACCTGCACTTTCCAGACTAGTAATCCGATTGATGCAGTCCTGCATTACAACCAACCATTTTCAGGGAAAAATGTCTTAAAGCAAATAGGCAACTAAAGTATAAGTAACTAATCTAATGGTTAAAACTGGGATTACATATTTAAACAATTAAAAAAAAAGAAACACTTTGTGGCTTTGATTGTTTTCCTAGTGATTTTATTACTTGTAACCCACAAGCCAGCAGCTTATTTTTCTTTTTATTACTTGCAACTAAAGTATAAGTTTCCTATTCTATAGGTTTCTGAACTGTTAACCCTTTTTTTTTCCAGGAAAATACAATAACTAAAGAATTGTCACACGAGTTTTAAATAATACTTACTAAATGCTTAGAACAAAAGTTTTACATTCAATGTCATGAATTAGGATAGACATGTTTTTGTTAAGTATTATACTTCAAGACAGATAACTGACAGCCATTATATATTCACATGCAGGATATTTGCCTAAGGGTAAAGAACATAGAAAAAAACACAAGTAACGGCTCGTTTGTTCTGAGATATTGTTGCTCGAATTGTAATGATAGAATTCAGCTATTATCCGTGTCAGTTTTCAGGCTGGATGGAATACAAATATTAGTTGCAATTCTGGACTTGCCTACAGGCTGACAGAAAATATATATCACTGTCATGGAACCATGTTCATAAAAAACTAAATACATCTGAAATGTTCATACAATAATAGCAGCTTTAAATATTCACACATGTTTCATGTATGGTAATATATAGTATAACTTCAGAATGGAAAACAAGCTAATGATCTTTACACAAAAAGGACAAAAGAATGTAACACATCAAGTTGAAGACAAACTAAAAGAAGTTTAGTACTTCAAAAAATGTGGTCCGTGGTAGCTGTTGCAGTATAAGAAAATATTGCAACAGTCAGAAAAAAAAAATTAAATTACCTGAGTCCGCAGCTTGAACTCCGCTGCCAGATCTTCCAATGGAACACACTTCTGTTTCTACATGTATGAATATGTAAATTAGAACTGAATCATTTACAAAATAAACTTCTTAATTAGAGATATCTTTCCTGTATTGTACTGACCTGTCAAAGAATGAGAACAAGGACAGGTAGCCCAAAGGTATGAAACAAAAGAATAAAACCAGAACTAAAAGCATGAAATTCAATAAAAATCACAACACCACAATAACAAATACTGTGGACAACGTAACTTGAGGTAGCTGAAGCAAGGCAATGATAAATCCATTTGACAAACTGTGGGTACTTATTAGCCTTATCCTTGAGAAGATTACTTGATGAGGCAAATTGAAATAAAATGTAAAACAAATTTCTGTCTTCACATCCCTTTCTTTCCCTCTAAGTTCTCTTTTTTCTTGGCAAAGGATTCAACTGTTCCAAAGGTTTTCAGCTAGACATGTCTCCTGAACAAATTCTAAAAACTAAGGAATGTGAAGGATTGGTAGCATTTATCTTTTTCCCAATATTGAAGGGGAAAACAACTAAGAGGAGATACATTACCTTTATGTATTCAATGAAATCGGTAAGCAAACCCTGGCTCCCATCATGCATTTCGCTCTCTGTTGTACCTTCAGCATCAACTGAAAATTCTCCTTTCCATTTGTCAAATTCCAATGCAGCAGCTTCTTCCTCCTTGGCCTTTCTAGCCTGAGCCTCTTCTTCCTAAAATATCAAGTCATATTACAGAATAACAACATGCACTAAAAAGACTGTTCCATTGGAATTTAGTTCATTACAAAAGCAACAACCAACCATCAAACGTTCTTGTGCTTCACGTTCTTCATCCTTCTTCCTACGCCTTTCTTCATAATAATCCTGCTTTCTTTCCTTCAACTCGCGTGCAGCTTCATCAGCCTAGTGCAATTAAAATGTGATGTTAATCTTATAACCTTATGGAGCAGGAAAATTTTTAAAAGCAAATAAAATAAAGATGGCAAATCAAGTGCATGAGGCTCCAATCAATGTGAGATTTGGGGTGTGTGAGTGTGTTGGGAGGTGGGGGTGGCAACCTTACACCCACATGTGGAGAGGCTGTTTCCATGCTGTGATCATAAGGATATGATGGAGCAATATTACAGTTGCACCAAGGCTCATCCTCAAAAGTCTACAAAATATCCAACAAGTAATTCACCTGACGTTGTGCTTCTCGTTCTTGCTTTTTCCTTTCCTTTTTGGATGATGCTCTTCCCATAATGTCATCAGCTTCATAAGCATCTTCATCGATTTCAGCCTGAATATCTGCATAACACCACATTTCAGTGAAATTATCAAACACTTGAAAGTACACACATGCACAGTACTGGTAATGCTAAGAGAGATTGAAAGACATTGCAGAGGCTATAGAATCTAATGCACCAATAACAACATTAAATACCACAACAGAGTCTTTTCCTATACCTCCCTGTAAACAAGTAACAAAAATACCGTGCATCTTTACAGCAATGAATTTGCTGATCAAGTAAAAAAAAAACCAAAATTGATGATGCATAGAAAAGCAGAAAATGATTCGAGAGTTCTATCAAAGCAAGGACTGACCAACCAATTAAGATATTTAGTGACAAGAAGCAAAGCCTTAAAATCAAATGCCATGAAACGAAGTTAAAACCTACCTTCCATTGTAGTAACTGTGCCTGAAGAGCTAGCTACTGATGAACCAGTACCAGCTGGCCTCCTTCGCATCCGACCAGCTCCAGGCCGACGAACTGCTCTGTCTCTCTGAGGAACCTGAATTTAAATAATACAAATTCAGTAAGATGGAAAGCTACAGAATAATCTAACATGCAATCAAGTGAATACGAATCCTATATCCTTGAAGCATTAACCTACTATGACTTATTATTTGTTACATAAATAGTTGGGCAAATATTAAGTAACTTATGATTTTAGAAAACTACATCATTATAAGAGATAACCTCCTCATTTTCAAGTATGAATTATACCTAAATAGTAGTAAAAGCAAGCTATAAATGGTACGCATCTTACCAGCTACTTGCTTGGTCTTAAGCTAACACAATCAAAATCGACAATATTCAGAATCCATCTCAATCAACCATTACAAATAACAAACCAATGAGAACTATTAAAATGGAAAGCGCAACTTGGACAGTCCATTCCATGAGTACTAAACCCTGGCGGCTAATGAAAATCCCCAAGTAACTAGTATATTTCTCCAAATTGATGAGAACCCGCTTCGATTTACAGCGGAAAAATTGCATTCAAATCTCAAGGAACAAATCTTGACAACATAAGGAAATCGGCAAGTTTGGGGATGGAGAGGTTACCAGTGGTTCCGCCTCTTCTTCCTCTTCGCGAGGACCCCGCATGATCCGGCGACGCCTGTACCACAGGAGCGGGATGATGGAGAGCACGAGCAGCATGCAGACGATTACCGCCACCATCTCCTCCACGTCCATCTCTCCGATTCCTCTCTTCCACCAAAATCCAGTCTTCTGCTCTCTCTTTTTTTCTTCTTCGACTACTCTTCATGTCCAGACTTCAGAATTAATCCCCCCCACCTTGGCTGAAGATGGGGGTGTAAATGGATCCGGACCATGTATGGTATCCGGGTTTGAAATTTTGTAAATATTCTTTTCTGGCAAGAAATTTTGTAGAGGGGACATTTTTTATGTAGGTGCCTACATATAAGGAGTATGTATGCAACTTTTTATTTTTCATAAAGACATAAGGAGGAAGAAATAACCATATAAATATACTTATTAGATATCCATAAATACCTAGTGAAATTTTCATTTAAATTAAACAACTATTGATTTTTGATATAAAGGTCTTAACATTCAACATATTTTGTTAAATTCTAACCGTTAAATTTTAGATTAAAAATTAATAGTGAATATAATTCAAATTAGGATGAAACCTTAACACATAGTAGATTATATTATAGATTAACTAATTAACTAATTAGATTTTATTTTAAAAAACAGAAAACTAAAACAAATGGAGTGCCTACAGGAAAATTTTCCTATAGACACCTACACAAACCATTTCCTGTTTTGTAAAGGGAACATTTTTCATGTAGGTGCCTACATATAAGGAGTATGTAGGCAACTTTTTATTTTTCATAAAGACATAAGGAAGAAGAAATAACCATATAGATATACTTATTAGATATCTATAAATACATAGTGAAATTTTCATTTAAATTAAACAACTATTGATTTTTGATTTTCATTTAAATCCACCATTCGAGACTACTATTTTAACCGTTAGAGAAGGAAGGAGTTTTTATATGATCATACCAAAGGATTATACGATTGGATAAGTAATCCCATTTGTGAATAATATTTTGTAAAAGTCTAATATTGATTTTTGGAAAAAGAAAATTCTTTTAGTTTCTTCTTCAACATACTACTGTGCTTTTGAGATTCAAAAGGCTGAAGGTCTTTGTCCATGCACAAAGCGACCTTCCAAAAATAAACTGAAATTTTACAGGACCGACGATCTCAAATCCACCTTGAGGTATTAATGCTATCCCAGTCAACAAATTCTGCAAGCTAGTTTTAGGGGCAAGAAGCTATAAAGAATGATCAAATGACACTAACCAGAGAGAAGATACTTCACTGTCATCTGCATTCTGAGGCAAATAACTATGAGAAATTTATTCCATTTCGATGTTCCTACAAGTTTCAAATTTGATCTTTAGGCTAGACAACGTCAGTCACTCATGGTCAAACTAGTAATACAATGGTTTCTTGTAACAAGCTTCGTAAATAAATGAGGTTTGAAATTGAGAAACCAACTGCTAATCTTCTTCAAATTACAAACATACATCAACAAATTCATACCCACATTGAATCAAATGGTAGCAAAAAATGTAAACAAAGAAATGATAAAGAGTGGATTTTACAATGAAGGGCATTCAAATTTCAAACACTTGTTTTTGTTTTCCTTTAGGTTTCCCTTCCAAGGGAAATCACAAAGCCAAGGATTTGGCACTTTATCTGTAGATCATCCTAGTGGTAAGATGACATGATACACAGATTGGACACCTTCAATTCACTTGAATTTAGTCCACAACTCCATCTGCTCCTCCGACGAAGTTAGACCACGAAATCCTCTAGTTTTATGTCCTCTTGGAGAAATTGAGGGTGCTGTTGGAGAGGAAGACTTGATTTTCTTCCGCTTGACCTTCTTAGGAGTCTTGGGTTTATCAGAACATGGAACCTCTGCAAGAAGTGCTGAAACCGCCCGGAGATCGTTTGGTTGATCAAAATCTGATCACAAAGAACATATATATACATACATATATATACACACACACACATATATGCCAAGTCCTCTCGTGCATAAATGCAGAAGGCATTGCTACAACTAAGGTTTACTCATGTCATGTGTTATGGGAATGGGATAATATCATAACATAGAATCATAAATTTAGTAGTGTCAAATAATTGGAATTGTAGATGGCAGAGTCAATATTTTAGGTCACAAATCAACTTATTTGAGAGAAGATATACTTCCTCTAAACACTTTTTCAAGAAGAAGGATAACATGCTCCTGCATCCCAGCAGTTGAAATAATCTTGAATTGTTCGACTTTGTACCATTGATTTCAAAATCAAGGAAAAATGAAGAAGACTTCCATAGCAAACAATTCTTGCATTGATTTCACTGATACGAAATTATCAAAAATAACTCAAATCTGTTTAATTTCAAAATTGAAATCTTTTCACTAAAAACTAAACATGATTGATTTAAGTAATACAAAAATACCAAAAAAAGTCAATTTTGTTTAAATTTGAAAAATGAAATCTTTCCTAAATTAAAATTGAAATCTCATTATTGTCATGATTAATCTAAGTAATATGAAATTACCAATAAAAGGTTGATTATGTTTAAATTTGAAAATTGAAATCTTCCTTAAATTAAAATTGAAATCCCATCACTGTCAATTTGAAATTTCAGTAATTTCGCTGATTTATAGTTGTAAATTTAAATTCAAATCTCCATGTTTATAAATTATTCTTTCTTAATTGTTATTTCTTTAAATTAGAAATGTTCATAATCAATTTTTGTTTGTTTTAGAACACATGTTTAGTTTTAAATTGTTCAACATTTTAAATATTTTGAACTATTTTTCAAAATTCTATATTGTTTAATGATTATATCTTTCTTTTGTAGTAATTATTTATTGTAAAATGGTCTACCATGTGCAATTCAATTTGCATGTGCTCTTCACTAATATACACAAATGGAGGAATATAGTGTATGATTTTGGAAAAATATAAACTCTAGGTTGCAAAAAAAAGACAGTGCAAGTTTGCAATATGAAATGCTTCAGAATAGATTGTGTCTTCAGCTATAAAGTTGATCTCTTTGTGAGGGAAAAGATGGCATGCTTGGCCTGACAATCACAAGGGAGAAGAACAGAAAGGTGAGAAGGCTATGGCAATAAGCTATTTACATGGTAAAACAGCTATTATTGTCTGTCACAAATTCTTTGCAAAACAGAAGGGCCACAAGACCTCCGTTGTGCTCTACTCATCAAGTAGTAAAATGTGGAGAACTCTTCTCCTTTGATACCCCACCAGTACAATGTGAGACATGCAAAAGACGAATCCCAACTTGAAGCTCTAATAAGGGTGTCACGGGGTTACTGTCTAGTGTCACCTATAATTAGCCACAAGGAGCACTGGGTAGGACCATTTCATCAGAGAGTAATAATGGAATGCCAATTCTTGACGTCTGTCATATTGGATACAGGTGTCCAGAAGCTTGTCTCTATTTGCCCCATAGCCCAAAAGTAGAACTTTCAAGTTAACACAATTCACGGAATGATGGGATAAATAGCGAAGTTTGATTGAATTTACTGAAAGATTGTATGGGAAATATTTCTTGAATTTATCTTGATCCAAAAAAATTGGTCTTAGTGAAGATAAGGGATTATGATTGGAGCAATGTTTAGATGGTCACTACGAACAGAGAGAACCATATATCTTTAATCCAAATGATTTCAACTAATTGTTACTTTGAAAACCGAAAGGACTACGGTGGTCAATGAGAGGAAAAGGTGATGCTTTGGAAACTAATCAGAATAATACATGAGGAAGTTACCTTTGCGAGCCCAAGGAGTCTCCTCCGGCTTACCCTCAAAAAGAGGATTCTCCTTGTGCTGATCAAAGTTGCTCAATGAAGCTGATGAAAACTCTGATGCAGTCTTAAACTCATTCATCTACAAATAAGAAAAACACTAAAACTTTAAACAACTTCAGTGATGTTTTATTACCAATTAGAGAAAACTAAAATGAACATTGAAGAGAAAAATGAAGCATTTCACATCATTAAATGTGAGGCATACGCATACCCAACTAGGGGAATTCCCAGATTCATTATTGTCCCAGCCAATATGTGCTACATGCTTTACATCTGTTGGATAACCAATCTCCATCTCATGTTCCTTGTAGACTGCAAAAGATGGGAAAAAAGGCAAGAAAGTTCATACATTACCAATATCATCATACCAGAAAAACTCAAAATACAGAATATATGAGAAGAAACAAATATAGTCCCATGACATTCGAGACAAGCAGAGAGAGAAGAAGCAATAGGGGAGAAAATTACCAAAAATCTGGGATATGAGCTTTATGCCCTTGAGCAGTCCTTTCATCTTCGTCATAGTATGAGGGGGATTTCCCAACCGAGCAGATCCTTTTATGAGAAGAAGCAAAGACAGAATAAAAAACCATGAGCAAGACCATGAGCTTTAAGACATATGTTGGGTGCAACAAACAAGGTGCATTGAAAGAGCTATAAATGTGGTCGATCAACAAAAATAAAAAATAAAAACTGACCCATTACACTTCTACCTGTTGTGGGGGTTCATCTTTCAAGAAATCTTTATGATAAAGAAATTTTTGGCCTTTTCCAAAACACCTAAATAACAGAAGACTGAAAGAAAAAGTTTAGGAGCTTGGAGATACTCACAATGAACTGAGAAGATTTATTAGGATGTTTCTCTAGTTAGAAGGAGCTTGGAGATTCAGAATGGAGCATGTATTCATTGTCATCATGCTCAACAATGTCTTGTTGGGTGTTTCAGAAAGCCACCACCTTAAAGCCAGGTGCTTGTTTGGTGTCAATATGAAAAGATACAATGGAAGGAAAAAGATCTATGCCATTGGGATTGTAGAGAGAGGGAGAGAGAGAGAGAGAGAGAGAGAGAGGACGGAAAAGGCCAGCAGACAAATGATCACCAACATGGAAGGCCAGTCCTTTTAGTAATTCTTTGGATAATTCGTAACAAAGTAGTAAATAAGTAATAAATACGACAACCCCATTTTAATGAAAAAAATGGAATTGTTACTCCGAACTATATCAATTATGTGGACTCTCAATCCCGTTCCTAGAGCTCATGATAAAGGTACTCTTGAATGACATGAGTTGTCCTCTTGATGCTTAGAAAAATCTATGCGTCGTACATGTCATGAGTATACGTCAAAAATTGTTACCACTCCAAATTAATCGAGTAGTGTTAATATTCAATCCCATTTCTAGAGCTTAATGTTAAAAATTGGGGTTAAATATAAATACAAATTTATATATAAATAAATTTGTTTTCAAGATTTATTATCTCAAATCATCACAAAATAGATTGCGAGTGGAAACATACCTAAATCTATGTAAAAAATGCTAAAATCCTTACTCCTATTCTCTTAGATCTAGTCTTTTAAACCACCAAGCTTTTGTTTCTTGTTCTTTCTCAAGATAAGGGATGAGAGAAGAAAAAGGCTAAAAACTTAAGGTTTGGAGACTATGATTCAAATAATATAAAAATCTATAATGTTACATATTTCTAATTTATCCTATCGACAAATAGAAAAATGTTTTAATGGTCTCTACACATATTAATCCATATTACTTAAGATACTACTTAATTTAGCCCAAAAATCAAATACATCACTATAATAAGCATAATCAGAAAATAGTCTACAATACTTTAATTAATTTTATATTAACTCATATATTATTAGATTTAACTCAACAATCTCTCACTTGAGCAACACATAAAATTAACAATTAAAGCATTAAAACTTTATGAGTTCTAAATGACTATTTTAACAATGACATCTAACAATCAAGTCCATAAATTGTACCAATATAAGATAAAAGGCTTTTCATTATTTTAGGCATAATTCAACCCATAATGTCATTAATGATAATACAACTAACGACATGGATCAAGTGTGGATGTGTAGAATGGAATTTAGGCAAAGTGATTTAAATATGTCTATATCCAACTAGTCTAAACTTTAGTAATATCAACATAAATATCAAAAATGTAAATAATCTAAAACTTTATTTCTACAGAAAACATCTATAACAACAAAGCATTCAAATACAAACTCTCACTAAAATGATGCATTATCAAATGGTACAACTCTCGTATGAGCAATATGCTTAAGAAAGACCATAGGTGGTACTCTTTTATTAATAGGATTCGTAATCATTGAATTTGTCTGAATATGCTCTATAAACAATTGACTATTCTAGATTCTTTCTTTCACAATTAGGAACCTATTATTTATATGCTTAAACTTTGATGAGCTCCTATTATTATTGGAATATAACACTGTAAATTTATTATCATAACATAACTTAAGCGATCTTTTAATTTCATCTACAATTTGTAGACCTGTGACAAACTTCCTTAGCCATTTCTCCTGATTGAATGTTTCATAATATGTTACATACTCAGCTGTCATAGTAGGAGTTATAAGTGATTGCTTGATACTTTTTCATGATATAGCTTCACTTGCTAGTAAGTATACATAGTCTGAAGTAGATCTATGACTATCTTAGCATCTAGTAAAATTAGAGTTAGAATACCTAATGATTTCCAGCTGATTAGATTTCTTATACATAAGTGTAGAGTCTTTTGTTCTTTGTAAATACCGCATGATCTGCTTAACAGCTTTCCAATGATCCATACCTAGATTATTTAAGTATCTACTTAACATACCAACAATATATGGGAGATCCGGATGTGTACAAACCTGAATATACATAAGACTCCCAACAACTAAAGCATATAAAATTTTTTATATTTTCTTATGTTCAAAATCGTTTTTAGAGCACTATTTGAGACTACACTTATCTCCCTTAACCATAGGAGTATTTTTGGTCTTACACCCATTTATGTCATATCTTTTAAGAACTTTTTCAATATAATTCTTTTAAGATAATCCAAGAATACTTCGAGAACGATCCTGAAGTATTTGAATTCTTAATACAAAAAAAACTTCATCAAGATCTTTCATCTCAAATTTGTTTGAAAGAAATTTCTTAATCTTTATAAGTAAGTCCATATAATTAATAGCAAGAAGTATGTCATCAACATACAAGACCAGGAAAATATATTTACTTCCACTGAACTTATGATATATACAATCATCTATTAATTCACCTCAAAATCGAATGAGATGATAACTTGATGAAATTTGTGATACCATTGACGGGATGCTTGCTTTAAACCATAAATGGGCTTCTTAAGTTTGCAAATTATTCTTTTTACGTCACTTAATGCAAAGTGTTTTGGTTACACCATATAGATCGTTTCATCAATGTCACAATTGAGAAACGCCATTCTTACGTCAATTTAATGTAACTCAATGTCAAAATGAGCAACCGATGCTATAATAATCCGAAAAGAATCTTTCAATGAAACTAAAGAGAAAGACTCTTTATAGTCAATACTTTCCTTTTAAGTAAAATCATTGGCGATAAGATAAGCCTTATATCTTTCTACATTGTCCTACGAATCCCTCTTAGTTTAAAATATCCATTTGCAACAAATAGGTTTTACACCTTCAGGCAATAGGACAAGATCACAAACGTCATTGTCTTTCATATATTTAAACTCATCATTCATAATATCGATCCACTTTTGAGAGTTAGAACTATTGATTTCTTCATAGACATTGATTGTATCATCATCTATCAAGTCATTATCAACTTGATG
The DNA here is from genome assembly GCA_024699735.1 of Posidonia australis. NCBI lineage: Eukaryota > Viridiplantae > Streptophyta > Magnoliopsida > Alismatales > Posidoniaceae > Posidonia > Posidonia australis. The sequence continues at coordinate 2,118 of JAMKQA010004431.1, read as the reverse complement.
TTTCTGGAGAAATACAACATAATCATCTAAAAATCGCACTTCTCTTCTCTTTAGTGGATCTGTTAAGTGGCATTGACTCTTGAGGGAGTTGAGTTTGTTTTTTTGAATGAGAAAAGGATCAACAATGCCTTGCTCCGTATTTACCGCTTGAACAATGTCAGAAATCAATTTCTAATAATTGTCAATAACAACTATAGGAAGAGAAATAAATTCCTTTTTAAAAACAATGTCTCTACTCTTATCTTTTCCTTTAAATTCTACTTCATCAAGAACCCTAGTATTATCTATCGTAAAAAATGACCTAGTAATGGGATCATAAAACTTAAAGTCCCTAGACTTTTCAAAATATCCAACAAGGTAGCAGTTAATGGTCCTTGAATCTAGTTTCTTTTCATTAGGCTTGTAAAGTCTAGCCTTAGTTGAACAATCTCACATATGAAGATACCTAATACTGGATTTCTTCTCAACCCATAACTCATAAGGAGTTTTAGTCACTGCCTTAGTTAATACTCTGTTTAAATTGTAAGTTGCAGTCTTAAGTGCTTCACCCTAGAGAGATTCTGATAAGGTAAAATGACTAAATATACTCTCACCATATCGTTAAGCGTCCTATTGCATTTCTTAACAACACCATTCATAGTTGGAGAACCAGGCATGGTGTATTGAAAAACAATACCACATTCTTTCATAAACTTGGCAAATAGATTTGAATATTTTTCACCGGATCCGTCATATCTACTGTAATATTCACTACCACGATCAGATCTGATGACTTTAATTCTTTTGTTGTGTTGATTTTCAACTTCAACTTTAAATCGTTTGAACACATCTAAAACCGATGACTTTTCATGAATAGGATATAAGTAGCCATAACGAGAATAGTCGTTTACGAACGTAGTAAAGTATTGTTGACTATTACAAGATGTCATAAGGAATGGTCCACAAATATTTGTATATATTAGTTGTAAGACATTTGAACATCTATTAACACTTAATCTTCTAACATTGATTTATTTTCCTTTATTATACTTAATGCAGCTTCATTAGGTTTTGGTTTCGTTTTGCTTTTATCCTTAGAAGTAGATGCTAGGTGAGCATTTTTTGTCTTATCTTGTTTTAGTCTCTCTTCTTGATCATGCACACAATGAAAATTATTGAGCTCATTAAAAAATCATTTCTCCTTCTAACAGTTATAACTGATCTTGAATCGATTGTATTGTGCAGAAAAAGAGATTAAAACTAAATGCACGAGTAAGTCTTCTAGTAACTTTAACTTAAATGATTTTAGTTTTGGAGTGATATTAGACATTTTCAAAATGTACTCTTTTATGTTTTACTTGGCCTTATAACTCATAGAAACTAAATTTGCCAATAACATACTAATTTCTGACTTTTCATTCTTGACAAATTGTTTCTCAAGGTCATCATGAAACTCTTTGGTATTCGTTTCTTCTGACAATGTACTCCTAAAGGTCTCTGGAATGGCGCACCTTAAGATCATCAGACTTAGTCGATTGGAACGGTCTCACTTTTCATAAACTTTCTTGTCCTCAACCGAACTGTCAGACTCAAAAGTAAGGGATTGTTCTGTCATTAGTACTAAATTAAGATCATGCATTAGAGAATAATCATAATGTTTTCTTTTCAATACTTGAAAACTGTGCCATTAGGTAAAAGAATTGAATTAATGTTTTTTTTTTTGTAAACGGTAATTAGTAATATTAATAAAGTATAATGTCTTCCAAAGTATTGCAACAGTATTGCACCCACAAAATATACAAACCAGAGTCACTTAGCAGGTGACCAAAAAATATGACAAAGTAGGACAAAGTCTTAATAAAGCAAAAAATCCACTTTCAGTATTCTGCTATGAATCAATTAACCAAAGGTTAATCACACGTGAGGATTGTCTTCCTGAAGAGCAGGAGTCCCAGTATTATACACCATCTCAAGTTGGGGATCATTGGGAGGCAATAAACTTTGCTCTGAATCCCTCTTTTGCTGGAAAGATGACATAGCCCGTAGATTTTCACTTTTCTCAAAGCTTGTAGCCAAAGAGTCTACCCAACAGTGAAATAATGAGCAAATATCATTTATAATCATACTGGAATTCTTAAA
>JAMKQA010004430.1:0-20998 GCA_024699735.1 Posidonia australis | reverse complement strand
AGCCTAGGACCAACCATCTATCCTTTTCTCGAGACTCCTCTGATCCGCACGTGATCCGAGTCGTTGGTTCCTTACAGCCTAGGACCAACCGTCTATCCTTTTCTCGAGACTCCTCTGATCCGGAGGTGATCCGAGTCGTTGGTTCCTTACTGCCTAGGACCAACCATCATTCCTTTCCTCGAGATTCCTCTGATCCGGAGGTGATCTGAGTCATTGGTTCCTTTTAGCCAAGGACCAACCTTTTATCCTTTTCTCGAGACTTCTCTGATCCGGAGGAGATCTGAGTCGTTGGTTCCTTATAGCCTAGGACCAACCATCTATCCTTTTCTCGAGACTCCTCTGATCCGGAGGTGATCCGAGTCGTTGGTACCTTACAGTCTAGGAGCAACCATCTGTCCTTTCTCGAGACTCCTCTGATCCGAAGGTGATCCGAGTTGTTGGTACCTTATAGCCTAGGACCAACCATCTATCCTCTCCTCGAGACTCCTCTGATCCAGAGGTGATCCGAGTTGTTGGTTCCTTATAGCCTAGGACCAACCACCTCTCCGTTTCTCAAGACGCCTCTGATCTGGATGTGATCTGAGTCGTTGGTTCCTTACAGCCAAGGACCAACCATCTATAATTTTCTCGAGACTCCTTTGATCCTGAGGTGATATGAGTCGTTGGTTCCTTACAGCCTAGGACCAACCATCTATCCTTTTCTCGAGACTCCTCTGATACGGAGGTGATCCGAGCCATTGGTTCCATATTGCCTAGGACCAACCATCTATACTTTTCTCGAGACACCTCTGAACCAGAGGTGATCCGAGTCGTTGATTCCTTATAGCCTAGGACCAACCATCGTTCCTTTCCTCGAGACTCCTCTGTTCCGGAGGTGATCCGAGTCGTCGGTTCCATATAACCAAGGACCAACCACCTATCCTTTTCTCGAGACTCCTCTGATCCGGAGGAGATCCGAGTCATTGGTTCCTTATAGCCTAGGACCAACCATCTGTCCTTTTCTCGAGATTCCTCTGATCCGGAGGTGATCCGAGTCGTTGGTTCCTCACAACCAAGGACCAACCATCAATCCTTTTCTCGCGACTCCTCTTATCTTGAGGTGATCCTAGTCGTTGGTTCCTTATAGCCCGGGACCAACCATCTGTCCTTTCACGAAACTCCTCCGATCCAGCGGTGGTCCGAGTCATTGGTACCTTATAGCCTAGGACCAACCATCTGTCCATTCTCGAGACTCCTCCGATCCTGAGGTGATCCAAGTCGTTGGTTCCAAATAGCCTAGGACCAACCATCAATTCATTTCTCGAGTCTCCTCCGATCCGAAGGAGATCCGAGTCGTTGGCGCCTTATAACCTAAGACCAAACATCTGTCCTTTCTTGAGACTCCTCTGTTCCGAAGGTGATCCGAGTCGTTGGTTCCTTATACCCTAGGACCAACCATCTGTCCTATCTTGAGACTCCTCTGATCCGGAGGTGATCCGAGTCGTTGGTTCCTTACAGCCTCGGACCAACCATCCATCCTTTTCTCGAGACTCCTCTGATCCGAAGGTAATGCGAGTCTTTGGTACCTTACAGCATAGGACCAACCATCTAACCTATTCTCAAGACTCCTCTGATCCGGAGCTGATCCGAGTCGTTGGTTCCTTATAGCCTAGGACCAACCATCTATCCTTTCCTCGAGACTCCTCTGATCCGGAGGAGATCCGAGTCGTTGGTTCCTTATAGCCTAGGACCAGCCATCTGTCCTTTTCTCGAGACTCCTCTGATCCTGAGGTGATCCGAGTCATTGATTCCTTATAACCTATTACCTACCTTCTATCCTTTTCTAGAGACTCCTCGGATCCGGAGGTGATACGAGTCGTTGGAACCATACAGCCTAGGACCAACCATCAGTCCCTTCTCGAGACTCATCAGATCCGGTGGTGATCCGAGTCGTTGGTTCCTTATATCCGTAGACCAACCATCCTTCCTTTCTCGAGACTCCTCTGATCTGGAGGTGATCCGAGTCGTTGGTTCCTTATAGCCTAGGACCAACCATCTGTCCCTTCTCGAGACACTTTTGATCCGGAGGTGATCCGAGTCGATGGTTCTTTATAGCCTAGGACCAACCTTCTGTCCTTTCTCAAGACACCTCTAATCTGGAGGTGATCCGAGTCGATGGTTCCTTATAGCCTAGGACCAATCATATTTCCTTTCTCGAGACTCCTCTGATCCGGAGGTTATCTGAGTCGTTGGTACCATACAGCCTAGGACCAACCTTCTGTCCTTTCTCGAGACTCATCTGATCCAGTGGTGATCCGAGTCGTTTGTTCCTTATAGCCTAGGACTAACCATCTATCCTTTTCTCGAGACTCCTCTGATCCGAAGGTGATCCGAGTCGTTGGTTACTTATAGCCTAGGACCAACCATCAGTCCTTTCTCGAGACTCCTCTGATCAGGAGGTTATCCGAGTAGTTGGTTCCTTATAACCTACGACCAACCATCTAACCTTTTCTCGAGACTCCTCTGATCCGGAGGAGAGCCGATTCGTTGGTTCCATATAGCCTAGGACCAACCATCCATCCAGTTCTCGAGACTCCTCTGATCTGGAGGTGATCCGAGCTGTTGGTTCCTTATTGCCTTGGACCAACCATCAATCCGGTTCTCGAGACTCCTCTGATTCGGAGCTGATCCGTGTCGATGGTTCCTCATAGCTTAGGACCAACCATCAATCCTTTCCATGAGACTCCTCTGATCCGGAGGTGATCCGAGTCGTTGATTCCTTATAGCCTAGGACCTACCATCTATCCTTTTCACGAGACTCCTCTGATCCGGAAGTGATCCGAGTCGTTGGTTCCTTGCAGCCAAAGACCAACCATCTGTCCTTTTTGGAGACTTATCTGATCCAGTGGTGATCCGATTCGTTGGTTCCTTATAGCCTAGGACCAACCATCTATCCTTTCCTCAAGACTCCTCACATCCGAAGGTAATCTGAGTCGTTGGTTCCTTGTAGCCTAGGACCAACCATCTATCCTTTCCTCGAGACTCCTCAGATCCAAAGGTGATCCGAGTCGTTGGTTCTTTATAGCCTCGGACCAACCATCTGTCCTTTCTCGAGACTCCTTTGATCCAGAGGTGATCCGAGTCGTTGGTTCCTTATAGCCTAAGACCAACAATCTGTCCTTTCCCGAGACTCCTCTTATCCGAAGGTGATCCGAGTCATTGGTAACTTATAGCCTAGGACCAACCATCTGTCCGTTCTCGAGACACCTCTGATCCGGAGGTGATCCGAGTCATTGGTTCCTTATAGCCTACGACCAAACATCTATCCTTTTCCCGAGACTCCTCTGATACGGAGGAGTGCCGAGTCGTTGGTTCCGTATAGCCTAGGACCAACCATCCATCCTTTTCTTGAGACTCCTCTGATCTGGAGGTGATCCGAGCCGTCGGTTCCTGATTGCCTAGGACCAACAATCTATCCGGTTCTCGAGACTCCTCTGATTCGGAGGTGATCCGAGTCGTAGGTTCCTTATAGCCTAGGACCAACTATCTATTCTTTTTCTCGAGACTCCTCTGATCCGGAAACTTCCGAGTCGTTGGTTTCATGTTGCCTCGGACCAACCATCTGTCCTTTCTCGAGACTCCTTTGATCCAAAGGTGATCCGAGTCGTTGGTTCCTTATAGCCTAGGACCAACCATCAGTCCTTTCTCGAGACTCCTCCGATTTGGAGGAGATCCGAGTCGTTGGTTCCATATTGCCATGGACCAACTATCTGCCCTTTCTCGATACTCCTCTGATCCGGAGGAGATCCGAGTCGTTGGTTCCTAAAAGCCTAGGACCAACCATCGGTCCATTCTCGAGACTCTTCTGATCCGGAGGTGATCCGAGTCGATGGTTCCTTAAAGCCTAGGACCAACCTTCTGTCCATTCTCGAGACTCCTCTGATCTGGAGGTGATCCGAGTCGTTGGTTCCATGTAGCCTAGGACCAACCATCTATCCTTTTCTCGAGACACCTCTGATCCGGAGGAGACCCGAGTCATTGGTTCCTTGTAGCCTAGGACCAACCATCCATCCTTTTCTTGAGACTCCTCTGATCCGGAGGTGATCCGAGTTGTTGGTTCCTTATTGCCTAGGACCAACCATCTATCCGTTTCTGGAGACTCCTCTGATCCGGAGGTGATCCAAGTCGTTGTTTCCTTACATCCTAGGACCAACCATCTAACCTATTGTCGAGACTCCTCCTATCCGGAGGTGTTCCGAGTCGTTGGTACCTTATAGCCTAGGACTAACCATCTATCCTTTCCTCGAGACTCCTCTGATCCGGAGGTCATCCGAGTCGTTGGTTCCTTTTAGCCTAGGACCAACCATCTATTCTTTTCACGAGACTCCTCAAATCCGGAGGACATTCAAGTCGTTGGTTCCTTATAGCCTAAGACTAACCATCCGTCCTTTTCTCGAGAATCCTCTGATCTGGAGGTAATCCGAGCCGTTGGTTCCTTATAGCCTAGGACCAACCATCTATCCGTTTCTCGAGACTCCTCTGATCCGAAGGTGATCCGAGTCGTTGGTTACTTATAGCCTTGGACCAAACATCTGACCTTTCTAGAGACTCCTATGATTCAGAGGTGATCCGAGTCGTTTGTTCCTTATAACCTAGGACCAACCATCTATCCTTTTTTCTAGACTCCTTTGATCTGGAGGAGAGACGTGTCGTTGGATCCTTATCGCCAAGGACCAACCATCCATCCGTTTCTCGAGACTCCTCTGATCCGTAGGTGATCCGAGCCGTTGGTTCCTTATTGCCTAGGACCAACCATCTATCCTTTTCTCGAGACTCCTTCGATCCAGAGGTGATTCGAGTCGTTGGTTCCTTACAGCCTAGGACCAACCATCTAACCCTCTCTCGAGACTCCCCTGATCCGGAGGAGATCCGAGTCGTTGGTTCGTTATTGCCAAGGACCAACCATCTGTCCATTCCTAGAGACTCCTTTGATCCGAAGGTGATCTGAGTCGTTAGTTCCTTATACCCTTTGACCAACCATCTGTCCTTTTCTCGAGACTCCTCCGATCTGGAGTTGATCCGAGTCGTTGGTTCCATATAGCCTAAGACCCACCAACAATCAATTTCTCGAGACTCCACTGATCAGGAGGTGATCCGAGTCATTGGTACCTCACAGCGTAGGACCAACCATCTGTCCTTTCTCGAGACTCCTCTGATCCAGAGGTGATCCAAGTCATTGGTTCTTTATAACCTAGGACCAACTAACCATCCATCCTTTTCTCGAGACTCCTCAGATCCGGAGGTGATCCGAGTCGTTGGTTCCTTATAGCCTAGGACCAACCATCTATCCTTTTCTTGAGACTCCTCTGATCTGGAGGTGATCCGAGCCGTCGGTTCCTGATTGCCTAGGACCAACAATCTATCCGATTCTCGAGACTCCTCTGATTCGGAGGTGATCCGAGTCGTAGGTTCCTTATAGCCTAGGACCAACTATCTGTTCTTTTTCTCGAGACTCCTCTGATCCGGAATTATCCGAGTCGTTGGTTTCATGTTGCCTCGGACAAACCATCTGTCCTTTCTCGAGACTCCTTTAATCCAGAGGTGATCCGAGTCATTGGTTCCTTATAGCCTAGGACCAACCATCAGTCTTTTCTCGAGACTCCTCCGATTTGGAGGAGATCCGAGTCGTTGGTTCCATATTGCCAAGGACCAACTATCTGCCCTTTCTTGAGACTCCTCTGATCCGGAGGAGATCCGAGTCATTGGTTCCTTATAGCCTAGGACCAACCATCTGTCCTTTCTCGAGACTCCTCTGATCCGAAGGTGATCCGTGTCCTCAGTTCCATATTGCCTAGGACAAACCATCTGTCTTTTCTCGAGACTCCTCTGATCCGGAGGTGATCCGAGTCGTTGGTTCCTTATAGCCTAGGACCAACCATCTGTCCATTCTCGAGACACCTCTGATCCGAAGGTGATCCGAGTCGTTGGTTCCTTACAGCCTAGGACCAACCATCTGTCCTTTTCCCGAGACTCCTCTGATCCGGAGGTGATCCGAGTCGTTGGTTCCTTGTAGCCTAGGACCAACCAGTTATCCTTTTCTCGAGACTCCTCTTATCCGGGTGGGATCCGAGTCGTTGGTTCCTCATAGCCTAGGACCAACCATCCATCCTTTTCTCGAAACACCTCTGATCTGGAGGTGATCCGTGCTGTTGGTTCCTTATTGCGTAGGACCAACCATCTTTCCGGTTCTCAAGACTCCTTTAATCCAGAGGTGATCCGAGTCGTTGTTTCCCTACATCCTAGGACCAACCATCTAACCTTCTCTCGAGACTCCTCTGATCCGGAGGTGTTCCGAGTCCTTGGTTCCTTATAGCCTAGGACCAACCATCTATCCTTTCCTCGTGACTCCTCTGATCCGGAGGTGATCCGAGTCGTTGGTTCCATATAGCCAAGGACCAACCATCTGTTCTATTCACGAGACTCCTCAGATCCGGAGGAGATCCGAGTCGTTGGTTCCTTATAGCCTAGGACCAACCATCAGTCCTTTTCCCGAGACTCCTCTGATCCTGAGGTGATCCGAGCCGTTGGTTCCTTATAGCCTAGGACCAACCATCTATCCTTTTCATGAGACTCCTCTGATCCGGAGGTGATCCGAGTCGTTGGTTCCATACAGCCTAGGACCAACCATCAAACCTTTTCTCGGGACACCTCCGATCCTGAGGTGAACCGAGTCGTTGGTTCCTTATAGCCTATTACCAACCATCTATCCTTTCCTCGAGACTCCTCTGATCCGGAGGTGATCCGTGTCGTTGGTTCCTTATAGCCTAGGACCAACTATCTGTCCGTTTTTCGAGACTCCTCTGTTCCAGCGGTGATCCTCGTCATTGATTCCTTTTAGCCTTGGACCTACCACCTATCCTTTTCTCGAGACTCCTCCGATCCGGAGGTGATCCGAGTCGTTGGTACCTTACAGCCTAGGACCAACTATCTATTTTTTCTCGAGAATCTTCTGATCCGGTGGTGATCCGTGTCATTGGTTCCATATAGCCTAGGACCAACCATCTGTCCTTTCCCGTGACTCCTCTGATCCGGAGGAGATCCGAGTCGTTGGTTCCTTATTGCCGGGGACCAACCGTCTGTCCTTTCTCGAGACTCCTTTGATCCGAAGGTGATCCGTGTCGTTGGTTCCTTATAGCCTAGGACCAACCATTTGTCCTTTCTCGAGACTCCTCTGATCCGGAGGTGATATGAGTCGTTGGTTCCTTATAGCATAGGACCAACCATCTGACCATTCTCGAGACACCTCTGATCCGAAGGTGATCCGAGTCCTTGGTTCCGTATAGCCTAGGACCAACCATCTGTCCTTTCTCGAGACTCCTCAGATCCGGAGGTGATCTGAGTCATTGGTTCCTTCTAACTTAGGACGAACCATTTATCCTTTTCTCGAGACTCCTCTGATCTGGAGGAGAACCGAGTCGTTTGTTCCTTATAGCCTAGGACCACCATCCATCCTTTTCTCGACACTCCCCTGATCCGGAGGAGATCCGAGTCGATGTTTCTCTACATCCTAGGACCAACCATCTATCCTTTTCTCGAGACTCCTCTGATCCGGAGGTGTTCCAAGTCGTTGGTTCCTTATAGCCTAGGACCAAGCATCTATCCATTCCTTGAGACTCCTTTGATCTAGAGGTGATCCTTGTCGTTGGTTCCATATAGCCTCGAACCAACCATCTATTCTTTTCACGAGACTCCTCTGATCTGGAGGAGATCCGAGTCGTTGGTTCCTTATAGCCAAGGACCAACCATCCGTCCTTTTCTAGAGACTCCTTTGATCCGGAAGTGATCCGAGCCGTTGGTTCCTTATTGCCTTGGACCAACCATCTATCCATTTCTCGAGACTCCTCTGATCCGAAAATGATCCGAGTCATTGGCTCCTTACAGCCTAGGACCAACCATCTATCCTTTTCTCGAGTCTCCTCCGATCCGGAGGTGATCTGATTCGTTGGTTCCTTATCGCCTAGGACCAACCATCTATCCTTTACTCGAGACTCCTCTAATCCGGAGGTGATCCGAGTCGTAGGTTCCTTATAGCCTAGGACCAACCATCTGTCCTTTTCTCGAGACTCCTCTGATCCGAAGGTAATTCGAGTCGTTGATTCCGTTTAGCCTTGGACCTACCGTCTATCCTTTTCTCGAGACTCCTCGGATCCGGAGGTGATCCGAGTTGTTGGTACCACACAGCTTAGGACCAACAATCTGTCCTTTCTCGAGACTCATTTGATCCGGGGTGATCCGAGTCGTTGGTTCCTTATAGCTTAGGACCAACCATCTATCCTTTCCTCGAGACTCCTCTGATCCGAAGGTGATCCGAGTCGTTGGTTTGTTATAGCCTAGGACCAACCATCTTTCCTTTCTCGAGACTCCTCTGATCAGGAGGTTATCCGAGTAGTTGGCTCCTTATAGCCTACGACCAACCATCTAACCTTTTCTCGAGACTCCTCTGATCCGGAGGAGAGCCGATTCGTTGGTTCCATATAGCCTAGGACCAACCATCTATCCGTTTCTCGAGACTCCTCTGATCCAGAGGTGATCCGAGCCGTTGGTTCCTTATTGCCTTGGACCAACCATCTATCTGGTTCTCGAGACTCCTCTTATTCGGAGCTGATCCATGTCGATGGTTCCCCATAGCTTAGGACCAAACATCAATCCTTTCCATGAGACTCCTCTGATCCAGAGGTGATCCGAGTCGTTGATTCCTTATATCCTAGGACTTATCATCTATCCTTTTCACGAGACTCCTCTGATCCGAAAGTGATCCGAGTCATTGGTTCCTTGCAGCCTAAGACCAACCATCTGTCCTTTCTCGAGAATTATCTGATCCGATGGTGATCCGAGTCGTTGGTTCCTTATAGCCTAGGACCAACCATCTATCCTTTCCTCGAGACTCCTCAGATCCGAAGGTGATCCGAGTCGTTGGTTCCTTGTAGCCTAGGACCAACCATCTATCCTTTCCTCGAGACTCCTCAGATCTGAAGGTGATCCGAGTCGTTGGTTCCTTATAGCCTAGGATCAACCTGCTGTCCTTTCTCGAGACTCCTCTGATCCAGAGGTGATCCGAGTCGTTGGTTCCTTTTAGCCAAGGACCAACCATCTGTCCTTTCTCGAGACTCCTCTTATCCGCAGGTGATCCGAGTCGTTGGTTCCTTATAGCATAGGACCAACCATCTGTCCTTTCTTGAGACACCTCTGATCCGGAGGAGATCCGAGTCGTTGGTTCCTAAGAGCCTAGGACCAACCACCTGTCCTTTCTCGAGATTCCTCTGATCCGAAGGTCATCCGAGTAGTTGGTTCCTTATAGCCTCGGACCAACCATCTGTCCTTTCTCGAGACTCCTTTGATCCGGAGGTGATCCGTGTCATTGGTTCCTTATAGCCTAAGACCAACAATCTGTCCTTTCTCGAGACTCCTCATATCCGGAGGTGATCCGAGTCATTGGTTACTTATAGCCTAGGACCAACTATCTGTCCTTTCTCGAGACACCTCTGATCCGGAGGTGATCCGAGTCATTGGTTCCTTATAGCCTACGACCAAACATCTATCCTTTTCTCGAGACTCCTCTGATACGGAGGAGAGCCGATTCGTTGGTTCCGTATAGCCTAGGACCAACCATCCATCCTTTTCTTGAGACTCCTCTGATCCGGAGGTGATCCAAGCTGTCGGTTCCTGATTGCCTAGGACCATCAATCTATCCGGTTCTCGAGACTCCTCTGATTCGGAGGTGATCCGAGTCGTAGGTTCCTTATAGCCTAGGACCAACCATCTATTCTTTTTCTCGAGACTCCTCTGATCCGAAAATGATCTGAGTCGTTGGTTTCGTGTTGCCTCGGACCAACCATTTGTTCTTTCTCGAGACTCCTTTGATCCGGAGGTGATCCGAGTCGTTGGATCCTTATAGCCTAGGACCAACCATCTGTCCTTTCTCGAGACTCCTCCGATTTGGCGTTGATCCGAGTCGTTGGTCCATATTGCCAAGGACCAACCATCTGCCCTTTCTCGAGACTCCTCTGATCCGGAGGAGATCCGAGTCGTTGGTTCCTAAGAGCCTAGGACCAACCATCGGTCCATTCACGAGACTTTTCTGATCCGGAGGTGATCCGAGTCGATGGTTCCTTATAGCCTAGGACCAACCTTCTGTCCATTCTCAAGGCTCCTCTGATCCGGAGGTGATCCGAGTCGTTGGTTCCATGTAGCCTAGGACCAACCATCTATCCTTTTCTCGAGACACCTCTCATCCGGAGGAGACCCGAGTCATTGGTTCCTTCTATCATAGGACCAACTATCCATCCCTTTCTTGAGACTCCTCTGATCCGGAGGTGATCCGAGTTGTTGGTTCCTTATTGCCTAAGACCAACCATCTATCCGTTTCTCGAGACTCCTCTGATCCGGAGGTGATCCGAGTCGTTGTTTCCTTACATCCTTGGACCAACCATCTAACCTATTGTCCAGACTCCTCCGATCCGGAGGTGTTCCGAGTCGTTGGTACCTTATTGCCTAGGACTAACCATCTATCCTTTCCTCGAGACTCCTTTGATCCGGAGGTCATCCGAGTCGTTGGTTCCTTTTAGCCTAGGATCAACCATCTATTCTTTTCACGAGACTCCTCAAATCCGGAGGACATCCGAGTCGTTGGTTCCTTATAGCCTAGGACCAACCATCCGTCCTTTTCTCGAGACTCCTCTTATCAGGAGGTAATCCGAGCCGTTGGTTCCTTATAGCCTAGGACCAACCATCTATCTGTTTCTCGAGACTCCTCTGATCTGAAGGTGATCCGAGTCATTGGTAACTTATAGCCTAGGACCAACCATCTGACCTTTCTAGAGACTCCTCTGATCTGAAGGTGATCCGAGTCATTGGTAACTTATAGCCTAGGACCAACCATCTGACCTTTCTAGAGACTCCTCTGATTCTGAGGTGATCCGAGTCGTTTGTTCCTTATAGCCTAGGACCAACCATCCATCCATTTCTCGAGACTCCTCTGATCCGGAGGTGATCCGTGCCGTTGGTTCCTTATTGCCTAGGACCAACCATCTATCCTTTTCTCGAGACTCCTCTGATCCGGTGGTGATTCGAGTCGTTGGTTCCTTACAGCCTAGGACCAACCATCTAACCTTCTCTCGAGACTCCCATGATCCGGAGGAGATCCGAGTCGTTGGTTCGTTATTGCCAAGGACCAACCATCTGTCCATTCCTCGAGACTCCTTTGATCCGAAGGTGATCCGAGTCGTTAGTTCCTTATACCCTATGACCAACCATCAATCCTTTTCTCGAGAGTCCTCCGATCTGGAGTTGATCCGAGTCGTTGGTTCCATATAGCCTAAGACCCACCAACAATCAATTTCTTGAGACTCCACTGATCAGGAGGTGTTCCGAGTCATTGGTACCTCACAGCGTAGGACCACCATCTGTCCTTTCTCGAGACTCCTCCGATCCGGAGGTGATCCAAGTCATTGGTTCTTTATAACCTAGGACCAACTAACCATCCATCCTTTTCTCGAGACTCCTCAGATCCGGAGGTGATCTGAGTCGTTGGTTCCTTATAGCCTAGGACCAACCATCTATCCTTTTCTTGAGACTCCTCTGATCTAGAGGTGATCCGAGCCGTCGGTTCCTGATTGCCTAGGACCAACAATCTATCTGGTTCTCGAGACTCCTCTGATTTGGAGGTGATCCGAGTCGTAGGTTCCTTATAGCCTAGGACCAACTATCTATTCTTTTTCTCGAGACTCCTCTGATCCGGAAATTATCCGAGTCGTTGGTTTCATGTTGCCTCGGAACAACCATCTGTCCTTTCTTGAGACTCCTTTGATCAAGAGGTGATCCGAGTCGTTGGTTCCTTATAGCCTAGGACCAACCATCTGTCCATTCCCGAGACTCATCTGATCCGGAGGAGATCCGAGTCGTTGGTTCCTTATAGCCTAGGACCAACCATCTGTCCTTTCTCGAGACTCCTCTGATCCAAAGGTGATCCGTGTCGTTGGTTCCATATTGCCTAGGACAAACCATCTGTCCTTTCTCGAGACTCCTCTGATCTGGAGGTGATCCTAGTCGTTGGTTCCTTATAGCCTAGGACCAACCATCTGTCCATTCTCGAGACACCCTTGATCCGAAGGTGATCCGAGTCGTTGGTTCCTTACAGCCTAGGACCAACCATCTGTCCTTTTCCCGAGACTACTCTGATCCAGAGGTGATCCGAGTCGTTGGTTCCTTGTAGCCTAGGACCAACCAGTTATCCTTTTCTCGAGACTCCTCTGATCCGGGTGGGATCTGAGTCGTTGGTTCCTTATAGCCTAGGACCAACCATCCATCCTTTTCTCGAGACACCTCTAATCTGGAGGTGATCCGTGCTGTTGGTTCCTTATTGCGTAGGACCAACCATCTATCCGGTTCTCAAGACTCCTTTGATCTGGAGGTTATCCGAGTCATTGTTTCCTTACATCCAAGGACCAACCATCTAACCTTCTCTCGAGACTCTTCTGATCCGGAGGTGTTCCGAGTCCTCGATTCCTTATAGCCTAGGACCAACCTTCTATCCTTTCCTCGTGACTCCTCTGATCCGGAGGTGATCCGAGTCGTTCGTTCCATATAGCCTAGGACCAACCATCTGTTCTTTTCACGAGACACCTCAGATCCAGAGGAAATCCGAGTCGTTGGTTCCTTATAGCCTAGGACCAACCATCAGTCCTTTTCCCGAGAATCCTTTGATCCGGCGGTGATCCGAGTCGTTGGTTCCTTATAGCTTAGGACCTACCATCTGTCCCTTCTCGAGACTCCTCTGATCTGAAGGTGATCCGAGTCGTTGGTTCCTTATAGCCAAGGACCAACCATCTGTCCTTTCTCGAGACTCCTCTGATCCAGAGGTGATCCGAGTCGTCGGTTACTTATTTCCTAGGACCAACCATCAACCCGTTTCTCGAGACTCCTCCGATCCGGAGGTTATCCGAGTCGTTGGTTCCTTACAGCCTAGGACCAACCATCTAACCTTTTCTCGAGAATCCTCTGATCCAGAGGAGATCCAAGTAGTTGGTTCCTTATTGCCTAGGACCAATCATCTATCCATTCCTTGAGAATCCTCTGATCCGGAGGTGATCCGAGTCGTTGCTTCCTTATAGCCTAGGACCAACCATCTGTCCCTTCTCGAGACTCCTCTGATTCGAAGGTGATCCGAGTTGTTGGTTACTTATAGCCTAGGACCAACCATCTATCCTTTCTCGAGGCTACTCAGGTCCGGAGGTGATCCGAGTCGTTGGTTACTTGTAGCCTAGGACCAACCATCTATCCTTTTCTCGAGACTCCTATGATCCGGAGGAGATCCGAGTCGTTGGTTCCTTATAGCCTAGGACGGACCAACCATCCATCCTTTTCTCGAGACTCCTCTGATCTGGAGGTCATCCGAGCCGTTGGTTCCGTATTGCCTACGACCAACCATCTATCCGATTCTCGAGACTCCTCTTATCCGGAGGTGATCCGAGTCGTTGGTTCCTTATAGCCTAGGACCAACCATCTATCCATTTCTCGAGACTCCTCTGATGCGGAGGTGATCCAAGTCGTTGGTTCCTTACAGCCTTGGACCAACCATCTAACCTTTTCTCGAGACTCCTCTGACCCGGTGGTGATCGGAGTCGTTGGTTCCATATAGTCAAGGACCAACCATCAATCCTATCCTCGAGACTCCTCTGATCCGGAGGTTATCCGAGTCATTGGTTCCTTTTAGCCTAGGACCAACCATCTATTCTTTTCACGAGACTCCTCAGATCCGGAGGACATCCGAATCGTTGGTTCCTTATAGCCTAGGTCCAACCATCCGTCCTTTTCTCGAGACTCCTCTGATTCGGAGGTGATCCAGGCCGTTGGTTCCTTATAGCCTAGGACCAACCATCTATCCTTTTTTCGAGAATCCTCTGATCCAGAGGTGAACCGAGTCGTTGGTTCCATACTGCGTAGGACCAACCATGTAACCTTTTCTCGAGACTCCTCTGATCCGGAGGTGATCCGAGTCGTTGGTTCCTTATAGCCGAGGACCAACCATCTATCTTTTCCTCAAGACTCCTCCAATCCGGAGGTGATCCGAGTCGTTGGTTCCTTATAGCCTAGGACAAACCATCTTTCCATTTCTCGAGACTACTCTGATCCAGAGGTGATCCGAGTCGTTGGTTCCCTGTAGCCTAGGACCTACCATCTATCCTTTTCTCGAGACTCCTTTGATCCGGAGGTGATTCGAGTCGTTGGTACCTTACAGCCTAGGACCAACCATCAGTCTTTCTCGAGACTCATCTGATCCGGTGGTGATCCGAGTCGTTGGTTCCCAATAGCTTAGGACCAACCATCAATCCTTTCTCGAGACTCCTCTGACCCGGAGCTGATCCGAGTCGTTGGTTCCTTATAGCCTAGGACCAACCATCAGTAACTTCTCGAGACTTCTCTGATCCGGAGGTGATCCGAGTCGATGGTTCCTTATTGCCTAGGACCAAACATCTGTCCATTCTCGAGACTCCTCTGATTCAGGGGTGATCCGAGTCGTTGGTTCCCAATCGCCTAGGACCAACCATCTATCCTTTCCTCGAGAATCATCTGATCAGGTGGTGATCCGAGTCGTTGGTTCCTTATTGCTTAGGACCAACCAGCTGTCCTTTCTCGAGACTCCTCTGATCCGGAGGTGATACAAGTCGTTGGTTCCTTATAGAATAGGACCAACCATCAGTCCTT
This sequence comes from Posidonia australis, assembly GCA_024699735.1. NCBI lineage: Eukaryota > Viridiplantae > Streptophyta > Magnoliopsida > Alismatales > Posidoniaceae > Posidonia > Posidonia australis. The sequence goes on along the minus strand of JAMKQA010004430.1, from coordinate 6,256 downwards.
TCTCGAGACTCCACTGATCCGATGGTGATCCGAAGGTAATCCGAGTCATTGGTTCCTTATAGCCTAGGACCAACCATTTGTCCTCTCACGAGACTCCTCTGATCCGGAGGAGATCCGAGTTGTTGGTTTCATATAGCATTGGACCAACCATCCATCCTTTTCTCGAGACTCCTCTGATCGGGAGGAGATCCGAGTCGTTGGTTCCTAATAGCCTAGGACCAACCATCCATCCTTTTCTCGAGACTCATCTGATCTGGAGGTGATCCGAGTCGTTGGTTCCTTGTAGCCTAGGACCAACAATCTGTCCTTAATTGAGACTCTACTGATCCGGAAGAGATCCGAGTCGTTGGTTCCATATAGCCTAGGACAAACCATCTATCCTTTCCTCAAGACTCCTCTAATCCGGAGGTGATCCGAGTCGTTGGTTCCTTAGAGCCTAGGAGCAACCACATGTCCTTTTCTCGAGACTCCTCTGACCCAGAGGTGATCCGAGTCATTGTTTCCATATATCCTAGGACCTACCATCTATCCTTTTCTCGAGACTCCTCTGATCCGGAGGTGATCCGAGTCGTTGGTACCTTACAGCCTAGGACCAACCATATGTCCTTTCTTGAGAGTCATCTGATCCGGTGGTGATCCGAGTCGTTAGTTCCTTATAGCCTAGGACCAACCATCTTTCCTTTCTCGAGCCTCCTCTGATCCGGAGGTGATCCGTGTCGTTGGTTCCTCATAGCCAAGGTCCAACCAACTGTAATTTCTCAAGACTCCTCTGATCCGGAGGTCATCCGAGTCGATGGTTCCTTATAGCCTAGGACCAACCATCTGTCCTTTCTCGAGACTCCTATGATACGAAGGTGATCCGAGTCGTTGGTTCCCTATAGCCTAGGACCAACCATATGCCAATTCTCGAGACTCCTCTGATCTGGTGGTGATCCAAGGATTTGGTTCCTTATATCCTAGGACCAGCTATCTATCGTTTCCACGAGACTCCTCAGATCCGAAGGTGATCCGAGTCGTTGGTTCCTTATAACCGAGGACCAACCAGCTGTTCTTTCTCGAGACTCCTCTGATCCAAAGGTGATCTGAGTCCTTGGTTCCTTATAGCCTAGGATCAAGCATCTGTCCTTTCTCGAGACTCCTCTGATCCGAAGGTGATCCGAGTCGTTTGTTCCTTATAACCTAGGACCAACCATCAGTCCTTTCTCGATACTCCTCTGATCCGTAGGAGATCCGAGTCGTTGTTTCCTTATAGCCTAGGGCCAACCATCCATCGTTTGTCAAGACTGCTCCGATCCGGAGGTGATCCGACTCGTTGGTTCCATATAGCCTAGGACCAACCATCTGTCCTTTATCGAGACTCCTCTGATCCAAAGGTGATCCGACTCGTTGGATCCGTATAGCCTAGAACCTACCATCTGTCCAATCTCGAGACTCCTCTGATCCGAAGGAGATCCGAGTCGTTGGTTCCTTATAGCCTAGGACCAACCATCTATCCTTTCTCGAGACTCCTCTGATCCGAAGGTGATCCGAGTCGTTGGTTCCTTATAGCCTAGAACCAACCATCTGTCCAATCTCGAGACTCCTCCGATCCGGAAGAGATCCGAGTCGTTGGTTCCTTATGGCCTAGGACCAATCATCTGTCCTTTCTCGAGACTCCTCTGATCCGAAGGTGATCCGAGTCGTTGGTTCTGTATAGCCTAGAACCAACCATCAGTCCAATCTTGAGACTCCTCCGATCCGGAGGAGATCCGAGTCGTTGGTTCCTTATAGCCTAAGACCAACCATCCATCCTTTTCTCGAGACTCCTCTGATCCGGAGGTGATCCGAGCCGTTGGTTCCATAATGCCTTGGACGAACCATCTATCCGTTTCTCGAGACTCATCTGATCCGGAGGTGATCCGAGTCGTTGGTTCCTTACAACCTAGGACCAACAATGTAACCTTTTCTCGAGACTCCTCTAATCCGGAGGTGATCCGAGTCATTGGTTCCTTATAGCCTAGGACAACACTCTATCCTTTCCTCGAGACTCCTCAGATCCGGAGGTGATCCGAGTCGTTGGTTCCTAATAACCTAAGACCAACCATCTGTCCTTTTCATGAGACTCCTCTGATCCGGAGATGATCGGGGTCATGGATTCCTTATAGCTTGGGACTTACCATATATCATTTTATCGAGACTCCTCCGATCTTAATGTGATCCAAGTCGTTGGTGCCTTACAGCCTAGGACAAACCATCTGTCTTTCTCGAGACTCATCTGATCCGGAGGTGATCCGAGTCGTTGGTACCTTGGAGCCTATGACCAACCATCTCTCCTTTCTCAAGAGTCCTCTGATCCGGAGGTGATCCGAGTCGTCGGTTCCTTATAGCCTAGGATCAACCATCTGTCCATTCTCGAGACTCCTCTGATCCGGAGGTGATCAGAGTCGATGGTTCCTTATAGCATAGGACCAACCATCTGTCCTTTCTCGAGACTCCTCCGATCTGGAGGTGATCCGAGTCGTTGGTTCCATATAGCCTAGGACCAACAATCTGTCCTTTCTCGAGACTCCTCTGATCCGGAGGAGATCCGAGTCGTTGGTTCCTTATAGCCTAGGACCAACCGTCAGTCCTTTCTCGAGACTCCTCTGATCCGAAGGTGATCCAAGTCTTTGGTTCCTTATAGCCTAGGACCAACCAACTGTCCATTCTCGAGACTACTCTGATCCGGAGATGATACTGGTCATTGATTCCTTATAGCCTGGGACCTACCATCTATCATTTTCTCGAGACCCCTCCGATCCAAAGGTGATCCGAGTCGTTGGTACCATACAACCTAGGACCAACAATCTGTCCATTCTCGAGACTCATCTGATACGGTGGTGATATGAGTCGTTGGTTCCTTATAGCCGAGGACCAACCATCTTTCCTTTCTCGAGACTCCTCTGATCCGGAGGTGATCCAAGTCGTTGGTTCCATATAGCCTAGGACCAACCTTCTGTCTTTTCTCGTGACTCATCCGATCCGGAGGTGAACCGAGTCGTTGGTTCCATATAGCCTAGGACCAACCATCTATCCTTTTCTCGAGACACGTCTGATCAGAAGGAGATCCGAGTCGTTGGTTCCTTATAGCCTAGGACCAACCACCTGTCCTTTCTCGAGACTCCTCTGATCCGAAGGTGATCCGAGTCGTTGGTTCCATATAGCCTAGGGCCAACCATCTGTCCATCCTCGAGACTCCTCTGATCGGAGGTGATCCGAGTCGTTGGTTCCTTATAGCCTAGGACCAACCATCTGTCCATTCTCGAGACTCCTCTGATCCGAAGGTTATCCGAGTCGTTCGTTCCTTATAGCCTAGGACCAACCATCTGTCCATTCTCGAGACTCCTCCGATCCGGGGTGATCCGAGTCGTTGGTTCCTTATAGCCTAGGACCAGCCATCTATCCTTTCCTCAAGACTCCTCTGATCCGGAGGTGATCCAAGTTGTTGGTTCCTTATAGGCTACGACCAACCATCCGTCCTTTTCTCGAGAGTCCTCTGATTCGGAGGTGATCCGAGCCGTTGGTTCCTTACAGCCTAGAACCTACAATCTGTCCTTTTCTGGAGACTCCTCTGATCCGGAGGTGATCCGAGTCGTTGATTCCATATAGCCTAGGACCTACCAAATATCCTTCACTCAAGACTCCTCTAATCTGGAGGTGATCCGAGTCGTTGCTACCATACAGGCTAGGACCAACCATCTGTCCTTTCTCGAGACTCCTCTGATTCGGAGGTGATCCGAGTCGTTGGTTCCTTGTACCCTAGGACCAACCATCTGTCCTATTCTCGAGACTCCTCTGATCCGGAGGAGATCCAAGTCGTTGGTTCCTTATAGCCTAGGACCAACCATCCATCCTTTTCTCGAGACTCCTCTGATCCAGAGGTGATCCAAGTCGTTGGTACCTTACAGCCTAGGACCAACCATCTGTCCTTTCTCGAGACTCAACTGATCCGGTGGTGATCCGCGTCGTTGGTTCCTTATAGCCTATGACCAACCATCTATCCATTCCTCGAGACTCCTCTGATTCGAAGGTGATTCGAGTCGTTGGTTCCATGTAGGCTAGGACCAACCATCTTTCCTTTTCCCTAAACTCCTCCGATCTGGTGGAGAGCCGAGTCGTTGGTTCCATGTAGCCTAGGACCAACCATCCATCCTTTTCTCGAGACTCCTCCGATCCAGAGGTGATCCGAGCCGTTCGTTCCTTATTGCCTAGGACCAACCATCTATCCGTTTCTCGAGACTCCTCTGATCCGGAGGTGATCCAAGTGGTTGGTTCCTTACAGCCTAGGACCAACCATCTAACCTTTTCTCGAGTCTCCTCTGATCCGGAGGTGATCCGAGTCGTTGTTTCCATATAGCCTAGGACCAACCATCTATCCTTACCTCGAGACACCTCTGATCCGGAGGTGATCCGAGTCGTTGGTTCCTTGTACCCTAAGACCAACCGTCTATCCTTTGCTCGAGACTCCTCTGATCCAGAGGTGATCCGAGTCGTTGGTTCCTTATAGCCTAGGACCAACCAACTATCATTTTCTCGAGACACCACTGATCCGGAGGTGATTCGAGTCGTTGGTACCTTACAACTTAGGACCAACCATTTGTCATCTCTCGAGACTCCTCTGATCCGAAGGTGATCCGAGTCGTTGGTTCCTTATAGCCTAGGAACAACTAACCATTCATCCTTTTCTCGAGACTCCTCTAATCCGGAAGTGATCCGAGTCGTTGGTTCCATATAGCCCTGGACCAACCATCTATCCTTTTCTCGAGACACCTCTAATCCAGAGGTGATCCAAGTCGTTGGTTCCTTATAGCCTAGGAGCATCCATATATCCTTTTCTCGAGACTCCTCTGATATTGAGGTGATCCGAGTCGTTGATTCCTTATTACCTAGGACCTACCACCCATCCTTTTCTCGAGACTCCTCTGACCCGGAGGTGATCTGAGTTGTTGGTTCCTTATAGCCTAGGACCAACCATCTATCCATTTCTTGGGACACCCCTGATTCGGAAGTGATCCGAGTCGTTGGTTCCTTATAGCCTAGGACCAACCATCTATCCTTTTCTCGAGGCTCCTCTAATCCAGAAGTGATCCGAGTCGTTGGTTCCTTATATCCTCAGACCAACCATCTGTCCTTTCTCGAGACTCCTCTAATACGAAGGTGATCCTAGTCGTTGGTAACTTATAGCCTGGGACCAACCATCTGTCCTTTCTTGAGAATCCTCAGATCTGGAAGTGATCCGAGTCTTTGGTTCCTTATAGCCTAGGACCAACCATCTATCCTTTTCTCTAGACTCCTCTGAACCGGAGGAGAGCCGAGTCGTTGGTTCCTTATAGCCTAGGACCAACCATCCATCCTTTTCTCGTGACTCCTCTGATCCGGAGGTGATCCGAGCCGTATGTTCCTTATTGCCTAGGACCAACCATCTCTCCGTTTCTTGACACTCCTCTGATTCGGAGGCGATCCGAGTCATTGGTTCCTTACATCCTAGGACAAACCATCTAACCTTTTCTCGAGACTCCTCCGTTCGGGAGGAGATCCGAGTCGTTGGTTCCTTATTGCCTAGGACCAACCATCTATCCTTTCCTCTAGACTCCTCTGATCCGGTGGTGATCCGAGTGGTTGGTTCCTTATACCCTAGGACCAACCTTCTGTCATTTTCCCGAGACTCCTCTGATCCGGTGGTGATCCGAGTCGTTGGTTCCTTATAGCCTAGGACCAACCAACTATCATTTTCTCGAGACTCCTCTGATCCGGATGTGATCCGAGTTGTTGGTACCTTACAGCCTAGGACCAACCATCTGTCCTTTCTCGTGACTCCTCTTATCCGGAGGTGATCCGAGTCGTTCGTTCCTTATAGCCTAGGACCAACTAACCATCCATCCTTTTCTCGAGACTCCTCTGATCTGGAGGTGATCCAAGTCGTTGGTTACATATAGCCTAGGACCAACCATCTATCCTTTTCTTGAGACTCCTCTAATCCAGAGGTGATCCGAGTCGTTGGTTCCTTATAGCCTAGGAACATCCATCTATCCTTTTCTCGAGACTCCACAGATACAGAGGTGATCCGAGTCGTTGGTTCCTTATTGCCTAGGACCAACCATCCATCCTTTTCTCGAGACTCCACTGATCCGGAGGTGATCAGAGTCGTTGGTTCCTTATAACCTAGGACCGACCATCTATCCTTTTCTCGAGACTCCTCTGATTCGGAGGAGATCCGAGTCGTTGGTTCCTTATAGCC
>JAMKQA010004429.1:0-17612 GCA_024699735.1 Posidonia australis | reverse complement strand
GCTCACAGAATTTGTTAATTGGGTTCTGGCTTGCTACAGGCTCCGGGTATGGTTTAAGGGTTGATCACATCCAAAGCAACATAAGAATACTCATCTCTGGGTTACCTCAAAATCGGGGTGTCTACAGATGCCCCTCCCTGAGCGAGGTCGAGGGACGAAAGGAACCAAGACCGATGCTCAGGGTTGACAAGATACCCACATTTTGAGGTTACAGAAGGATAGATTGCTGTAGGCGGTAAGTCATTTATCCGGTGAATGCACCGAAAATCACGACTTGTTGCCAAATGCAGGTGAGAATGCATGCACCAATGGGTCTAAATGCTGGGAATGCAATGCTAATGCAAAATGCAAGCGCAAGGGCTGATCTGAAAGCCGATGCGAGGCATGCCATGCTGATGTAAATGCTGATTAAACAAAAGGATCTTGTACTGACGGGATCAGTAGCAAGAAAATGTGATAAGTTGTCGGACTCATCAGCCGGATTCTGAGGTAATCACCCAAAGAGACGGGATCAATCAAGACGATTAACTTGATCACCCGAACGCCTGACAGCATGACGATTGTCAATCGAGTAGTTGGGGTTAACAGCCCAAGGAAAAGAAGAGGGCATGACAAACATAACGTCTGTCAAGCAAAGCAAGCCCCTAGTCTGCTTGGACCGAGAGAGAAAAGAGATTTCGCAGCTCGCGAAAGCACAGAAAAGAAAAAAGAAGATGACCTTGACCAAATGGTCAAGAAGAGAGCCTAGTAAAGGCAAGGAAGAAGAGACATTCACCAAAAGGTCAAGAAAAGAGCCTAGTAAAGGAAAGGAAGGAAGGAACCATGACCAAATGGTCAAGAAGAGAGCCTAGTAAAGGCAAGGAAGAAGAGACCTTCACCAAACGGTCAAGAAGAGAGCCTAGTAAAGGCAAGGAAGAAGAGACATTGACCAAATGGTCAAGAAGAGAGCCTAGTAAAGGCAAGGAAGAAGAGACCTTAACCAAAAGGTCAAGAAGAGGGCCTTGTAAAGGAAGGAAGGAACCGTGACCAAATGGTCAAGATGAGAGCCTAGTAAAGGTAGGGAAGAAGAGACCTTGACCAAACGGTCAAGAAGAAAGCCTAGTAAAGGCAAGGAAGAAGAGACATTGACCAAATGGTCATGAAGAGAGCCTAGTAAAGGCAAGGAAGAAGAGACCTTGACAAAAGATCAAGAAGAGAGCCTAGTAATGGCAAGGAAGAAGAGACCTTAACCAAAAGGTCAAGAAGAGAGCCTAGTAAAGGCAAGGGAGAAGAGATCTTGACCAAATGTTCAAGAAAAGAGCCTAGTAAAGGCAAGGAAGGAGAGATCTTGACCAAATGGTCAAGAAGAGAGCCTAGTAAAGGTAAGGAAGGAAGGAACCTTGACCAAATGGTCAAGAAGAGAGCCTAGTAAAGAAAAGGAAGGAAGGAACCTTGACCAAATGGTCAAGAAGAGAGGCTAGTAAAGGCAAGGAAGAAAGGAACCTTGACCAAATGGTCAAGAAGAGAGCCTAGTAAAGGCAAGGAAGGAAGGAACCTTGACGAAATGGTCAAGAAGAGAGAAGTAAAGGCAAGGAAGAAGAGACCTTGACCAAACGGTCAAGAAGAGAGCCTAGTAAAGGCAAGGAAGGAAGGAACCTTGACCAAATAGTCAAGAAGGGAGCCTAGTAAAGGCAAGGAAGAAGAGACCTTGACCAAATGGTCAAGAAGAGAGACTAGTATAGCCAAGGAAGAAGAGACCTTGACCAAATGGTCAAGAAGAGAGCCTAGTAAAGGCAAGGAAGAAGAGACCATGACCAAAAGGTCTAGAAGAGAGCCTAGTAAAGGAAAGGAAGGAAGGAACCTTGACAAAATGGTCAAGAAGAGAGCCTAGCAAAGGCAAGGAAGAAGAGCCCTTGATCAAACGGTCAAGAAGAGAGCCTACTAAAGGCAAGGAAGAAGAGATATTAACCAAATGGTCAAGAAGAGAGCCTAGTAAAGGCAAGGAAGAAGACACCTTGACAAAAAGGTCAAGAAGAGAGCCTAGTAAAGGCAAGGAAGGAAGGAAGCTTGACCAAATGGTAAAGAAGAGAGCCTAGTAAAGGCAAGGAAGAAAGGAACCTTGACCAAATGGTCAAGAAGAGAGCCTAGAAAGGAAAGGAAGGAAGGAACCTTGTCCAAGTGGTCAAGAAGAGAGCCTAGTAAAGGCAAGGAAATAGAGACCTTGACGAAACGGTCAAGAAGAGAGCCTAGTAAAGGCAATGAAGGAAGGAACCTTGACCCAATGGTCAAGAAGAGAGTCTAGTAAAGGCAAGGAAGAAGCGACAGTGACCAAATGGTCAAGAAGAGAACCTAGTAAAGGCAAGGAAGAAGAGACCATGACGAAAAGGTCAAGAAGAGAGCCTAGTAAAGGAAAGAAAGGAAGGAACAGTGACCAAATGGTCAAGAAGAGAGCCTAGTAAAGGCAAGGAAGAAGAGACCTTGACCAAACGGTAAAAAGAGAGCCTAGTAAAGGCATGGAAGAAGAGACATTAACCAAATGGTCAAGAAGAGAGCCTAGTAAGGGGAAGGAAGAAGAGACCTTGACCAATTGGTCAAGAAGAGAGCCAAGTAAAGGCAAGGAAGAAGAGACCATGACCAAAAGGTCAAGAAGAGAGCCTAGTAAAGGCAAGGGAGAAGAGATCTTGACCAAAAGGTCAAGAAGAGAGCCTAGTAAAGGCAAGGAAGAAAGGAACCTTGACAAAATGGTCAAGAAGAGAGCCTAGTAAAGGCAAGGAAGAAGAGACCTTGACCAAATGGTCAAGAAGAGAGCCTAGTAAAGGCTAGGAAGAAGAGACAATGGCCAAAAGGTCAAGAAGAGAGTCCAAATGGTCAAGAAGAGAGCCTAGTAAAGGCAAGCAAGAAGAGACATTAACCAAATGGCCAAGAAAAGTGCCTAGTAAAGGCAGGAAGAAGAGACCTTGACCAAAAGGTCAAGAAGAGAGCCTAGTAAAGGAAAGGAAGGAACATTGACCAAATGGTCAAGAAGAGAGCCTAGTAAAGGCAAGGAACAAGAGACCGTAACCAAATGGTCAAGAAGAGAGCGTAGTAAAGGAAAGGAAGAAGAGACATTGACAAAATGGACAAGAAGAGAGCCTAGTAAAGGCAAGGAAGAAGAGACCTTGACCCTAAGGTCAAGAAGAGAGCCTAGTAAAGGAACGGAGGGAAGGAACCTTGACCAAATGGTCAAGAGGAGAGCCTAGTAAAGGCAAGGAAGAAGAGACCTCGACCAAACGATCAAGAAGAGAGCCTAGTATAGGCAAGGAAGAAGGGACATTGACCAAATGGTCAAGAAGAGAGCCTAGTAAAGGCAAGGAAGAAGAGACCTTCACCAAAAGGTCAAGAAGAGAGCCTAGTAAAGGAAAGGAAGGAAGGAACCTTGACCAAATGGTCAAGAGGAGAGGCTAGTAAAGGCAGGGAAGAAGTGACCTCGACCAAACGGTCAAGAAGAGAGCCATGTAAAGGCAAGGAAGAAGAGACATTGACCAAATGGTCAAGAAGAGAGCCTAGTAAAGGCAAGGAAGAAGAGACCATAACCAAAAGGTCAAGAAAAGAGCCTAGTAAAGGCAAGGAAGGAAGGAACCATGACCAAATGGTCAAGAAGAGAGCCTAATAAAGGTAAGGAAGAAGACACATTGACCAAATGGTCAAGAAGAGATCCCCGTAAAAGCAAGGAAGAAGCGACATTGACCAAATGGTCAATAAGAGAACCTAGTAAAGGCAAAGGAGAAGAGACCATAACCAAAAGGACAAGAAGAGAGCCTAGCAAAGGAAAGGAAGGAAGGAACCTTGACCAAATGGTCAAGAAGAGAGCCTAGTAAAGGCAAGGAAGAAGAGTCCTTGACCAGACGGTAAAGAAGAGAGCCTAGTAAAGTCAAGGATGAAGAGACTTTGACCAAATGGTCAAGAAGAGAGCATAGTATGGGCAAGGAAGAAGAGACCTTGACCAAATGGTCAAGAAGAGAGCCAAGTAAAGCCTAGGAAGAAGAGACCTTGACCAAAAGGTCAAGAAGAGAGCCTAGTAAAGGCAAGGGAGAAGAGTTCTTGACCAAAAGGTCAAGAAGAGAGCCTAGTAAAGGCAAGGAAGAAAGGAACCTTAACCAAATGGTCAGGAAGATAGCCTAGTAAAGGCAAGGAAGAAGAGACCTTCACAAAATGGTCAAGAAGAGAGCCTAGTAAAGGCAAGGAAGAAGAGACATTGACCAATTGGTCAAGAAGAGAGACCAAATGGTTAAAAAGAGAGCCTAGTAAAGGCAAGGAAGAAGAAACATTGACCAAATGATCAAGAAGAGAGCCTAGTAAAGGTAAGGAAGAAGAGACCTTGACCAGAAGGTCAAGAAGAGAGCCAAGTAAAGGAAAGGAAGGAAGGAACATTAACCAAATGCTCAATAAGAGAGCCTAGTAATGGTAACGAAGAAGAGACCATTACCAAACGGTCAAGAAGAGAGCCTAGTAAAAGTAAGGAAGAAGAGACATTGACCAAATGGTCAAGAAGAGAGTCTAGTAAAGGCAAGGAAGAATAGACCTTGACAAAATGGTTAAGAAGAGAGCCTAGTAAAGGCAAGGAAGAAGAGACCTTGACCAAAAGGTCAAGAAGAGAGCCTAGTAAAGGCAACAGAGAAGAGATCTTGACCAAATGGTCAATAAGAGAGCCTAGTAAAGGCAAGGAAGGAGAGATCTTGACCAAATGGTCAAGAAGAGAGCCTAGTAAAGGTAAAGAAGGAAGGAACCTTGACCAAATGATTAAGAAGAGAGCCTAGTAAAGGCAAGGAAGAAAGGAATCTTGACCAAATGGTTAAGAAGAGAGCCTAGTAAAGGAAAGGAAGGAAGGAACCTTGACCAAATGGTCAAGAAGAGAGCCTAGTATAGGCAAGGATGAAGAGACCTTAACCAAATGGTACGAAAGAGAGCCTAGTAAAGGCACGGAAGGAAGGAACCTTAACGAAATGGTCAACAAAGAGCCTAGTAAAGGCAAGGAAGAAGAGACCTTGAGCAAATGTCAAGGAGAGAGCCAAGTAAAGGCAAGGAGGAAGCGACATTGACCAAATGGTCAAGAAGAGAACCTAGTAAAGGCAAGGAAGAAGAGACCATGACGAAAAGGTCAAGAAGAGAGCCTAGTAAAGGAAAGGAAGGAAGGAACCATGACCAAATGGTCAAGAAGAGGGCCTAGTAAAGGCAAGGAAGAAGAGACCTTGACCAAACGGTAAAGAAGAGAGCCTAGTAAAGGCAAGGAAGAAGAGATATAGACCAAATGGTCTAGAAGAGAGCCTAGTAAGGGCAAGGAAAAAGAGACCTCGACCAAAAGGACAAGAAGAGAGCCTGGAAAAGGCAGGGAAGGTAGGAACCTTAACCAAATGGTCAAGAAGAGAGCCTAGTAAAGGCAAGGAAGAAAGGAACCTCGACCAAATGGTCAAGAAGACTGCCAAGTAAAGGAAAGGAAGGAAGGAACCTTGACCAATTGGTCAAGAGGAGAGCCTTGTAATAGCAAGGAAGAAGAGACCTTGACCAAACGGTCAAGAAGAGAGCCTAGTAAAGGCAAGGATGGAAGGAACCTTGACCAAATGGTTAAGAAGAGAGCCTAGTAAAGGGAAGGAAGAAGAGACCATAACCAAATGGTCAAGAAGAGAGCCTAGTAAAGGCAAGGAAGAAGCAACATTGACCAAATGGTAAAGAAGAGAACCTAGTAAAGGCAATGAAGAAAAGACCATAACCAAAAGGTCAAGAAAAGAGTCTAGTAAAGGAAAGGAAGGAAGGAACCTTGACCAAATAGTCAAGAAGTGTGCCTAAAAGGCAAGGAAGACGAGACATTGACCAAACGGTAAAGATGAGAGCCTAGTAACGGCACGGAAGAAGAGACATTGACCAAATGGTCAAGAAGAGAACCTAGTAAGGGCAAGGAGGAAGAGAACTTGACCAAATGGTCAAGAAAGGAGCCTAGTAAAGGCAAGGAAGAAGAGACCTTAACCAAAAGGTCAAGAAGAGAGCCTAGTAAAGGCAAGGGAGAAGAGATCTTGACGAAATGGTCAAGAAGAGAGCCTATTAACGGCAAGGAAGAAAAGAACCTTGACCAAATTGTCAAGAAGAGAGCCTAGTAAAGGCAAGGAAGAAGAGACCTTGACCAAATGGTCAAGAAGAGAGCCTAGTAAAGGCTAGGAGGAAGAGATATTGACCAAATTTTAAAGAAGAGAGACCAAATGGTCAAGAAGAGAGCCTAGTAAAGGCAAGGAAGAAGAGACCTTAACCAAATGGTCAAGAAGAGATCCTTGTAAATGCAAGGTAGAAGAGACATTGAACAAATGGTCAAGAAGAGAGCCTAGTATAGGCAAGGAAGAAGAGACCATGACCAAAAGTTCAAGAAGAGAGCCTAGTAAAGGAAAGGAGGGAAGGAACCTTGACCAAATGGTCAAGAGGAGAGCCTAGTAAAGGCAAGGAACAAGAAACCTTGACCCAAGTGTCAAGAAGAGAGCCTAGTAAATGCAAGAAAGAAGAGACATTGACGAAATGGTCAAGAAGAGAGCCTAGTAAAGGCAAGGAAGAAGTGACCTTGACCAAAAGGTTAAGAAGAGAGCCTAGTAAAGGCAAGGACGGAACGAACCATGACCAAATGGTCAAGAAGAGAGCCTAGTAAAGGCAAGGAAGAAAGGAACCTTGAACAAATGGTCAAGAAAAGAGCCTAGTAAAGGAAAGGAAGGAATGAACCTTGGCCAAATGGTCAAGAGGAGAGCCTAGTAAAGGCAAGGAAGAAGAGACCTTGACCAAATGGTCAAGAAGAGAGCCTAGTAAAGGCAAGGAAGAAGAGACCTTGACCAAAAGGTCAAGAAGAGAGCCTAGCAAAGGAAAGGACGGAAGTAACCTTGACCAAATGGTCAAGAAGAGAGCCTACTATAGGCAAGGAAGAAGAGACCGTGACCAAACGTCAAGAAGAAAGCCTAGTAAAGGCAAGGAAGGAGAGATATTGACCAAATGGTCATGAAGAGAGCCTAGTAAAGGCAAGAAAGAAGAGACCTAGACCAAAAGGTCAAGAATAGAGCCTAGTAAAGGAAAGGAAGGTAGGAACCTTGACCAAATGGTCAAGAAGAGAGCCTAGTAAAGGCAAGGAAGAAAGGAACCTTGACCAAATGGTCATGAAGAGAGCCTAGTAAAGGAAAGGAAGGAAGGAACCTTGACCAAATGGTCAAGAAGAGAGCCTAGTAAAGGCAAGGAAGAAGTGACCTTGACCAAACGGTCAGGAAGAGAGCCTAGTAATGGCAAGGAAGGAAGGAACCTCGACCAAATGGTCAAGAAGAGAGCCTAGTAAAGGCAAGGAAGAAGAGACCTTGACGAAATGGTCAAGAAGAGAACCTAGTAAAGGCAAGGAAGAAGTGACATTAACCAAATGGTCAAGAAGAGAACCTAGTAAAGGCAAGGAAGAAGAGACATTGACCAAATGGTCAAGAGGAGAACCTAGTAAAGGCAATGAAGAAGTGACCATGACCGAAAGGTCAAGACGAGAGTCTAGTAAAGGAAAGGAAGGAAGGAAACTTTTCCAAATGGTCAAGAAGAGAGCCTAGTAAAGGAAAGGAAGAAGTGACCTTGACCAAACGGTAAAGAAGAGAGCCAAGTAAAGGCAAGGAAGAAGAGACATTAACCAAATGGTCAAGAAGAGTGCCTAGTAAGGGCAAGGAAGAAGAGACCTTGACCAAATGGTCAAGAAGAGAGCCTAGTAAAGGCAAGGAAGAAGAGACCTTGACCAAAAGGTTATGAAGAGAGCCTAGTAAAGGCAAGGGAGAAGAGATCTTGACCAAAAGGTCAAGAAGAGAGCCAAGTAAAGGCAAGGAAGAATGGTACCTTGACCAAATGGTCAACAAGAGAGCCTTGTAAAGGCAAGGAAGATGAGATCTTAACCAAATGGTCAAGAGAGAGCCATGTAAAAGCTAGGAAGAAGTTACAGTGACCAAATGGTCAAGAAGAGTGACCAAATGGTCTAGAAGAGAGCCTAGTAAAGGCAAGGAAGAAGAGACATTAACCAAATGGTCAAGAAGAGAGCCTTGTAAAGGCAAGGAAGAAGAGACCTTGACCAAATGGTCAAGAAGGCAGCCTAGTAAAGGAAAGGAAGGAAGGAACCTTGACCAAATAGTCAAGAAAGAGCCTAGTAAAGGCAAGGAAGAAGAGACATTGACCAAATGGTCAAGAAGAGTGCCTAGTATTCGCAAGGAAGAAGAGACATGGACCAAATGGTTAAGAAGAGAGCCTAGTAAAGGCAAGGAAGGAGAGACCTTGACCAAGAGGTCAAGAAGAGGGCCAAGTAAAGGAAAGGATGGAAGGAACCGTGACCAAATGGTCAAGAGGAGAGCCTAGTAAAGGCAGGGAAGAAGAGACCTTTACCAAACGGTCAAGAAGAGAGCCTTATAAAGGCAAGGAAGAAGAGACATTGATCAAATGGTCAAGAAGAGAGCCAAGTAAAGGCAAGAAAGAAGAGACCTTGACCAAAAGGTAAAGAAGAGAGCCTAGTAAAGGAATGGAAGGAAGGAACCTTGACCAAATGGTCAAGAAGAGCGCCTAGTAAAGGCAAGGAAGAAGAGACCTTGACAAAATGGTCAAGAAGAGAGCCTAGTAACGGAATGGAAGGAAGGAACCTTGACCAAATGGTTAAGAAGAGAGCTTAGTAAAGGCAAGGAAGAAGAGACCTTGACAAAATGGTCAAGATGAGAGCCTAGTAAAGGCATGGAAGGAAGGAACCTCGACCAAATGGTCAAGAAGAGAGCCTAGTAAAGGCAAGGAAAAGTGGCCTTGACCAAATGGTCAAGAAGAGAGCCTAGTAAAGGCAAGGAAGAAGAGACATTGACCAAATGGTTAAGAAGAGAACCTAGTAAAGGCAAGGAAGAAGAGACCATGACCAAAAGGTCAAGAAGAAAGCCTAGTAAAGGAAAGGAAGGAAGGTACCATGACCAAATGGTCAAGAGGAGAGCCTAGTAATGGCAGGGAAGAAGTGACTTAGACCAAACGGTCAAGAAGAGAGCCTAGTAAAGGCAAGGAAGAAGAGACATTGACCAAATGGTAAAGAAGAGAGCCTTGTAAGGGCAAGGAAGAAGAGACCTTGACCAAAAGGTCAAGAAGAGAGCCTAGTAAAGGCAAGGGAGAAGAGATCTTGACCAAACGATCAAGAAGAGAGCCTAGTAATGGCAAGGACGAAAGGAACCTTGACCAAATGGTCAAGAAAAGAGCCTAGTAGAGGCAAGGAAGAAGAGACCTTGACAAAATGGTCAAGCTGAGAGCCTAGTAAAGGCAAGGAAGAAGAGACATTGACCAAATGGTCAAGAAGAGTGACCAAATTGACAAGAAGAGAGGCTAGTAAAGGCAAGGAAGAAAGGAACCTTGACCAAATGGTCAAGAAGACAGCCTAGTAATGGAACGGAAGGAAGGAACCTGGACCAAATGGTCAAGAGAAGAGCCTAGTAAAGGCAAGGAAGAAGGGACCTTGACCAAACGCTCCAGAAGAGTGCCAAGTAAAGGCAAGGAAGGAAGGAACCTTGACCAAATGGTCAAGAATAGAGCCTAGTAAAGGCAAAAAAGAAGTGACCTTGACCAAATGATCAAGAAGAGAGCCTAGTAAAGGCATGGAAGAAGCGACATTGACCAAATGGTCAAGTTGAGAACCTAATAAAGGCAAGGAAGATGAGACCATGACCAAAAGGTTAAGAAAAGAGCCTAGTAAAGGAAAGGAAGGAAGGAACCTAGACCAAATAGTCAAGAAGAGTGCCACGTAAAGGCAAGGAAGACGAGACCTTAACCAAACGGTAAAGAAGAGAGCCAAGTAACGGCAAGGAAGAAGAGACATTAACCAAATGGTCAAGAAGAGAGCCTTGTAAGGGCAAGGAAGAAGCGACCTTCACCAAATGGTCAAGAAGAGAGCCTAGTAAAGGCAAGGAAGAAGAGACCTTGACCAAATTGTCTTGAAGAGAGCCTTGTAAAGGCTAGGAAGAAGAGACATTGACCAAATGGTCAGGAAGAGTGACCAAATGGTCAGGAAGAGAGCCTAGTAAAGGCAAGGAAGAAGAGACATTAACGAAATGGTCAAGAAGAGAGCTTAGTAAAGGCAAGGAAGAAGAGACCTTGACCAAACGGTCAAGAAGAGAGCCTAGTAAAGGAAAGGAAGGAAGGAACCTTGACCAAATGGTCAAGAAAGAGCCTAGTAAAGGCAAGGAAGAAAAGACATTGACCAAATGGTCAAGAAGAGTGCCTAGTATTGGCAAGGAAGAAGAGACATGGACAAAATGGTTAAGAAGAGAGCCTAGTAAAGGCAAGGAAGGAGAGACCTTGACCAAGAGGTCAAGAAGAGGGCCTAGTAAAGGAAAGGAAGGAAGGAACCGTGACCAAATGGTCAAGAGGAGAGCCTAGTAAAGGCAGGGAAGAAGAGACCTTTACCAAACGGTCAAGAAGAGAGCCTAATAAAGGCAAGGAAGAAGAGACATTGATCAAATGGTCAAGAAGAGAGCCTAGTAAAGGCAAGAAAGAAGAGACCTTGACCAAAAGGTAAAGAAGAGAGCCTAGTAAAGGAATGGAAGGAAGGAACCTTGACCAAATGGTCAAGAAGAGAGCCTAGTACAGGCAAGGAAGAAGAGACCTTGACAAAATGGTCAAGAAGAGAGCCTAACAAAGGCAAGGAAGAAGAGACATTGACCAAATGGTTAAGAAGAGAGCCTAGTAATGGCAAGGAAGAAGAGACCTTGACCAAATGGTCAAGAAGAGAGCCTTGTAAAGGCAAGGAAGAAGAGACATTGAACAAATGGTTAAGTAGAGAGCCTAGTTTAGGCAAGGAAGAAGAGACCATGACCAAAAGGTCAGGAAGAGAGCCTAGTAAAGGAAAGGAAGAAGAGACCTTGACCAAAAGGTCAAGAAGAGAGCCTAGTAAAGGCAAGGGAGAAGAGATCTTGACCAAAAGGTCAAGAAGAGAGCCTAGTAATGGCAAGGAAGAAAGGAAACTTGACCAAATGGTCAAGAAAAGAGCCTAGTAGAGGCAAGGAAGAAGAGACCTTGACAAAATTGTCAAGATGAGAGCCTAGTAAAGGCAAGGAAGAAGAGACATTGACCAAATGGTCCAGAAGAGTGACCAAATTGTCAAGAAGAGAGACTAGTAAAGGCAAGGAAGAAGGGACATTAACCAAATGGTCAAGAAGAGAGCCTAGTAAAGGCAAGGAAGAAGGGACATTGATCAAATGGTCAAGAAGAGTGTCTAGTAAAGGCATGGAAGAAGAGACCTTAACCAAAAGGTCAAGAAGAGAGCCTAGTAAAGGAATGGATGGAAGGAACCTTGACCAAATGGTCAATAAGAGAGCCTAGTAAAGGTAAGGAAGAAGAGACCATGACCAAACGGTCAAGAAGAGAGCCTTAGTAAAGGCAAGGAAGAAGAGACATTGACCAAATGGTCAAGAATAGAGCCTAGTAAAGGCAAGGAAGAAGAGACCTTGACAAAATGGTTAAGAAGAGAGCCTAGTAAAGGCAAGGAAGAAGCGACCTTGGCCAAAAGGTCAAGAAGAGAGCCTAGTATAGGCAAGGGAGAAGAGATCTTAACCAAATGGCCAAGAAGAGAGCCTAGTAAAGGCAAGGAAGGAGAGATCTTGACCAAATGGTCAAGAAGATAGCCAAGTAAAGGTAAGGAAGGAAGGAACCTTAACCAAACGGTCAAGAAGAGAGCCTAGTAATGGCAAGGAAGAAAGGAACCATGACCAAATGGTCAAGAAGAGAGCCTAGTAGAGGAAAGGAAGGAAGGAACCTAGACCAAATGGTCAAGAAGAGAGCCTAGTATAGGCAAGGAAGAAGAGACCTAAACCAAACGGTACGAAAGAGAGCCTAGTAAAGGCAAGGAAGGAAGGAACCTTGACCAAATGATCAAGAAGAGAGCCTAGTAAAGGCAAGGAAGAAGCGACCTTGACCAAATGGTCAAGAAGTGAGACTAGTAAAGGCAAGGAAGAAGCGACATTGACCAAATGATAAAGAAGAGAACCTAGTAAAGGCAAGGTAGAAGGGAACATGACCAAAAGGTCAAGAAGAGCGCCTAGTAAAGGAAAGGAAGGAAGGAATCATGACCAAATGGTCAAGAAGAGAGCCTAGTAAAGGCAAGGAAGAAGAGACCTTGACCAAACGGTAAAGAAGAGAGCCTAGTCAAGACAAGTAAGAAGTGACATTGACCAAATGGTCTAGAAGAGAGCCTAGTAAGGGCAAGGAAGAAGAGACCTCGACCAAAAGGACAAGACGAGAGCCTAGTAAAGGCAAGGAAGGTAGGAACCTTGACCAAATGGTCTAGAAGAGAGCCTAGTAAAGGCAAGGAAGAAAGGAACATTGACCAAATGGTCAGGAAGACAGCCTAGTATTGGAAAGGAAGGTGGGAACCTTAACCAAATGGTCATGAGAAGAGCCTAGTAAAGGCAAGGAAGAAGAGACCGTGACCAAACAGTCTAAATGAGAGCCTAGTAAAGGCAAGGAATGATGTAACCTTGACCAAATGGTCAAGAAGAGAGCCTAGTAAAGGCAAGGAAGAAGAGACCTTGACGAAATGGTCAAGAAGAGAGCCTAGTAAAGGCAAGGAAGAAGCGACATTAACCAAATGGTCAAGAAGAGAACCTAGTAATGGCAAGGAAGATGAGACCATTACCAAAAGGTCTAGAAAAGAGCCTAGTAAAGGAAAGGAAGGAAGGAACCTTGACCAAATAGTCAAGAAGAGAGCCTTGTAAAGGCAAGGAAGACGAGACCTTGACCAAACGGTAAAGAAGAGAGCCTAGTAATGGCAAGGAAGAAGAGACATTGACCAAATGGTTAAGAAGAGAGTCTAGTAAGGGCAAGGAAGACGAGACCTTAACCAAATGGTCAAGAAGAGAGCCTAGTAAAGGCAAGGAAGAAGAGACCATGACCAAAAGGTCAAGAAGAGAGCCTCGTAAAGGCAAGGGAGAAGAGATCTTGACCAAAAGGTTAAGAAGAGAGCCTAGTAAAGGCCAGGATGAAAGGAACCTTGACCAAATGGTCAAGAAGTGAGCGTAGTAAAGGCAAGGAAGAAGAGACCTTGACCAAATGGACAAGAAGAGAGCCTAGTAAAGGCTAGGAAGAAGAGACATTGACCAAATGTTCAAGAAGAGTGACCAAGAGGTGAAGAAGAGAGCCTAGTAAAGGCAAGGAAGATGAGACATTAACCAAATGGTCAAGAAGAGAGCCTAGTAAAGGCACGGAAGAAGAGACCTTGACCAAAAGGTCAAGAAGAGAGCCTAGTAAAGGAAAGGAAAGAAGGATCCTTGACCAAATGGTCAAGAAGAGAGCCTAGTAAACGCAAGGAAGATGAGACCTTGACCAAATGGTCAAGAAGAGAGCCTAGCAATGGCAAGGAAGAAGAGACATTGACCAAATGGTCAAGAAGATAGCCTAGTAAAGGCAAGGAAGAAGAGACCTTAACCACATGGTCAAGTAGAGAGCCGTGTAAAGGCAAGGAAGAAGAGACATTGACCAAATGTTCAAGAAGAGAGCCTAGTAAAGGCAAGGAAGAAGAGATCATGACCAAACGGTCAAGAAGAGAGCCTAGTAATGGAAAGGAAGGAAGGAACCTTGACCAAATGGTCAAGAGGCGAGCCTAGTAAAGGCAAGGAAGAAGTGACCTTGAACAAACGGTCAAGAAGAGAGCCTAGTAAAGGCTAGGAAGAAGAGACATTGACCAAATGGTAAAGAAGAGAGCCTAGTAAAGGCAAGGAAAAAGTGACCTTAACCAAAAGGTTAAGAAGAGAGCCTAGTAAAGGCATGGAAGGAAGGAACCTTGACGAAATGGTCAAGAAGAGAGCCTAGTAAAGGAAAGGAAGAAAGGAACCTTGAACAAATGTTCAAGAAGAGAGCCTAGTAAAGGAAACGAAGGAAGGAACCTTGACCAAATGGTCAAGAGGAGAGCCAAGTAAAGGCAAGAATAAGAAACAATGACCAAATGGTCAAGAAGAGAGCCTAGTAAAGGAAAGGAAGAAGAGACCATGACCAAAAGGTCCTGAAGAGAGCCTAGTAAAGGAAAGGAAGGAAGTAACCTTGACCAAATGGTTAAGAAGAGAGCCTAGTAAAGGCAAGGAAGAAGAGACCTTGACCAAACGTCAAGAAGAGAGCCTAGTAAAGGCATGGAAGAAGAGATATTGACCAAATGGTTAAGAAGAGAGCCTAGTAAAGGCAAGGAAGAAGAGACATTGACCAAAAGGTAAAGAAGAGAGCCTAGTAAAGGCAAGGAAGGTAGGAACCTTGACCAAATGGTCAAGAAGAGAGCCTAGTAAAGGCAAGGAAGAAAGGAACCTTGACCAAATGGTCAAGAAGAGAGCCTAGTAAAGGAACGGAAGGTAGGAACCTTGACCAAATGGTCAAGAAGAGAGCCTAGTAAAGGCAAGGAAGAAGAGACCTTGACCAAACGGTTAAGAAGAGAGCCTAGTAAAGGCAAGGATGGAAGGAACCTTTACCAAATGGTCAAGAAGAGAGCCCAGTAAAGGCAAGAAAGAAGAGACCTTGACCAACTGGTCAAGAAGAGAGCCTAGTAAAGGCAAGGAAGAAGCGACATTGACCAAATGGTCAAGAAGAGAACCTAGTCAAGGAAGGAAGAAGAGACATTGGCCAAATGGTCAAGAAGAGAACCTAGTAAAGGCAATGAAGAGGAGACCATGACCGAAAGGTCAAGAAGAGAGCCTAGTAAAGGAAAGGAAGGAAGGAACCTTTACCAAATGGTCAAGAAGAGAGCCTAGTATTGGAAAGGAAGAGGAGACCTTGACCAAACGGTAAAGAAGAGAGACAAGTAAAGGCAAGGAAGAAGAGACATTGACCAAATGGTTAAGAAGAGAGCCTAGTAAGGGCAAGGAAGGAGAGACCTTGACCAAATGGTCAAGAAGAGAGTTAGTAAAGGCAAGGAAGAAGAGACCATGACCCAACTGTAAAGAAGAGAGCCAAGTAAAGGCAAGGAAGAAGAGACATTGACCAAATGGTCACGAAGAGAGCCTAGTAAGGGCAAGGAAGAAGAGACCTTGACCAAATGGTCAAGAAGAGAGGCTAGTAAAGGCAAGGAAGAAGAGACCTTGACCAAAAGGTCATGAAGAGTGCCTAATAAAGGCAAGGGAGAAGTGATCTTGACCAAAAGGTCAAGAAGAGAGCCAAGTAAAGGCAAGGAAGAAAGGAACCTTGACCAAATGGTCAACAAGAGAGCCTAGTAAAGGCAAGGAAGAAGAGACCTTGACCAAATGATTAAGAAGAGAGCCTTGTAAAGGCTTGGAAGAAGAGACAATGACCAAATGGTCAAGAAGAGTGACCAAATGGTAAGGAGGAGAGCCTAGTAAAGCCAAGGAAGAAGAGACATTAACCAAATGGTCACGAAGAGAGCCTAGTAAAGGCAAGGAAGAAGAGACCTTAACCAAAAGGTCAAGAAGAGAGCCTTGTAAAGGAAAGGAAGGAAGGAACCTTGACCAACTGGTCAAGAAGAGAGCCTAGTAAAGGCAACGAAGAAGAGACCTTGGCCAAATGGTCAAGAAAAGAGCATAGTAAACGCAAGGAGGAAGTGACATGGACCAAATGGTTAAGAAGAGAGCCAAGTAAAGGCAAGGAAGAAGAGACCTTGACTAAAAGGTCAAGAAGAGGGCCTAGTAAAGGAAAGGAAGGAAGGAATCGTGACCAAATGGTCAAGAGGAGAGCCTAGTAAAGGCAGGGAAGAAGAGACCATTACCAAACGGTCAAGAAGAGAGCCTAGTAAAGGCAAGGAAGAAGAGACATTGACCAAATGGTCAAGAAGAGAGCCTAGTAAAGGCAAGGAAGAAGAGACCTTGACCAAAAGGTCAACAAGAAAGCCTAGTATTGGCAAGGAAGGAAGGAACCTTGACCAAATGGTCAAGAAAAGAGCCTAGTAAAGGCAAGGAAGAAGAGACCTTGACCAAATGGTAAAGAAGAGAGCCTAGTAAAGGCAAGGAAGAAGAGACATTCACCAAATGGTCAAGAGGAGAACCTAGTAAAGGCAAGGAAGAAGAGACCATGACCAAAAGGTCAAGTGGAAAGCATAGTAAAGGAAAGGAAGGAATCTTGACCTAATGGACAAGAGGAGAGCCTAGTAAAGGCTGGGAAGAAGCGACCTTGACCAAACGGTCAAAAAGAGAGCCTAGTAAAGGCAAGGAAGAAGAGACATTGACCAAATGGTCAAGAAGAGAGCCTAGTAAAGGCAAGGAAGAAGACACCTTGACCAAATGGTCAAGAAGACAGCCTAGTAAAGGCAAGCAAGAAGAGACCTTGACAAAAAGGTCTAGAAGAAAGCGTAGTACAGGCAAGGGAGAAGAGATCTTAACCAAAAGGTCAAGAAGAGAGCCTAGTGAAGGCAAGGAAGAAAGGAACCTTGACCTAATGGTCTAGAAGAGAGCCTAGTAAAGGCAAGGAAGTAGAGACCTTGACAAAATGGTCAAGAAGAGAGCCTACTAACGGCAAGGAAGAAGAGACATTGACCAAATGGTCAAGAAGAGTGACCAAATGGTAAAGAAGAGAGCCTAGTAACGGCAAGGAAGATGAGACATTGACCAATTGGTCAAGAAGAGAGCCTTGTAAAGGCAAGGAAGAAGAGACCTTGACCAAAAGTTTAAGAAGAGAGCCTAGTAAAGGAAAGGAAGGAAGGAACCTTGGCCAAATGGTCAAGAAGAGAGCCTAGTAAAGGTAAGGAAGAAGAGACCATGACCAAACGGTCAAGAAGAGAGCCTAGTAAAGGCAAGGAAGAAGAGACATTCACCAAATGGTCAAGAAGAGAGCCTAGTAAAGGCAAGGAAGAAGTGACCTTGACGAAATGGTTAAGAAGAGAGCCTAGTAAAGGCAAGGAAGAAGAGTCCTTGACCAAAAGGTCAAGAAGAGAGCCTAGTAATGGCAAGGGAGAGGAGATCTTGACCAAATGGTCAAGAAGAGAGCCTAGTAAAGGATAGGAAGGAGAGATCTTAACCAAATGGTCAAGAAGAGAGCCTAGTAAAGGTAAGGAAGGAAGAAACCTTGACCAAATGGTCAAGAAGAGAGCCTAGTATTGGCAAAGAAGGAAGGAACCTTGACCGAATAGTCAAGAAGAGAGCCTAGTAAAGGCAAGGAAGAAAGGAACCTTGACCAAATGGTCAAGAAGAGAGGCTAGTAAAGGCAAGGAAGGATGGAACCTTGACCAAATGGTCAAGAAGAGAGCCTAGTAAAGGCAAAGAAGAAGTGTCCTTGACCAAACGGTCAAGAAGATAGCCTAGTAAAGGCAAGGAAGGATGGAACCTTGACCAAATGGTCAAGAAGAGAGCCTAGTAAAGGCAAGGAAGAAGAGACCTTGACCAAATGGTTAAGAAGAGAGCCTAGTAAAGGCAAGGAAGAAGTGACATTGGTCAAATGGTCAAGAAGAGAGCCTTGTAGAGGCAAGGAAGAAGTGACCTTGACCAAACGGTCAAGAAGAGAGCCTAGTAAAGGCAAGGAAGGATGGAACCTTGACCAAACGGTCAAGAAGAGAGCCTAGTAAAGGCAAGGAAGGATGGAACCTTGACCAAATGGTCAAGAAGAGAGCCTAGTAAAGGCAAGGAAGAAGAGACCTTGACCAAATGGTTAAGAAGAGAGCCTAGTAAAGGCAAGGAAGA
>JAMKQA010004428.1:0-14972 GCA_024699735.1 Posidonia australis | reverse complement strand
GTAGGGTCAAAACCCAAAACCACACCCAAATCCATTATTTAGGGTACCACATGCCTCCATGTCATTACACGGGGCAAACACCAATCACATAAACCCATCATACCAAAAGAACCACTTAACATCATTAAAAACCACATTAAAACCTTAACAAATCAGGGCAAAAACAGCATATCGTTTTCCCATTCGGTATGCCGAAATCCCCTGATTCGGCATACTTTAGGGGAATTTCGGTATACCGAAATCTCCTGATTCGGTATACCGAATCCCTGTCAGGTTTTACCGGCACAGGGGAAACGATCGACCGTTATCCTCCGGTCGTCTGAGGCTAAAAAAGCGGGGTACCGCCTGGGAGCAAAACGGTATGCCGAATTGGATTCGGCATACCGTTTTCTGCTGTTGCAGAAAACTCCCCAGCCACCGTCCTCCTTTTCTCCCCTAAGTGAGAGTAAGGATCGGACCCCTTAAACAAATACCATAAATTCTCATAAAAACATGGGGTGTAGACCCTCAAGTCTACTTCAAAACCCCTCAAACCATTCAAGATTTCGTCAACCACACAGGAAGATACAAATTCGCAAAGTAAACATGCTCAGAAATAAACGTTAAAACATTTAAGGCAAGAACTCCACAAAACTCCCAAAATCCACGCAAACTAGCATGATCCTTACACAAACACATCATAGAACTCATTCCCAAACATATCATGATTTTCTACAATTTTTCATGCATTTATTACGATTTTCATGCATTTAAACTACTTTTAACCAAAAAAAGAACGGAAGGAGGAGAAGGATCGTGTACCTCACCCAGGCCTCAGGCGACCCTTACCACACTCCGGCAAGCCTCCACAAGCTCTGGCGGACATCCACAAGCTCCGGCATCGGGCGGTCAAGGTCCTTTCCCTTGCTTTCCTTGGAATTTTGCGTTTGCGAAATCCTTTTATTTGACCTTTGACCAGGCGGTCAAGGTCCTTTCCCTTGCTTTCCTTGGATTTTCGCATTTGCGAAATCCTCTTGTTTGACCTTTGACCGGGTGATCAAGGTCCTTTCCCTTGCGTTCCTTGGATTTTCGCGTTTGCAAAATCCTCTTGTTTGACCGTTGACCGGGGGGTCAAGGTCCATTCCCGTGCTTTCCTTGGATTTTCGCGTTTGCGAAACCCTCTTGTTTAACCTTTGACCAGGTGGTCAAGGTCCTTTTCCTTTGCTTTTCTAAGGTTTTCGCGAGTACGAAATCGTCTTGTTTGACCTTTGACCAGGCGGTCAAGGTCCTTTCTCTTGCTTTCCATGGATTTTCGCGTTTGCGAAATCCTTTTGTTTTACCTATGACCAGGCATTCAAAGTCCTCTCCCTTGCTTTCCTAGGATTTTCATGTTTGCGAAATCCATTGGTTTGACCTTTGACAGGGCGGTGAAGGTCAATTCCCTTGCTTTCCTTGGATTTTCGCGTTTGCGAAATCCTCTTGTTTGACCTTTGACCAGGCGGTCAAGGTCCTCTCCCTTGCATTCCTTGGATTTTTGTGTTTGCGAAATCGTCATGTTTGACCTTTGACCAGACGATCAAGGACCTTTCCCTTGCTTTCCTTGGATTTTCGCGTTTGCGAAATCCTTTTGTTTGACCTTTGATCGGGCGGTGGAGGTCCTTTCCCTTGCTTTCCTTGGATTTTCGCGTTTGCGAAATCCTTTTGTTTGACCTATGACCGGGCGGTCAAAGTCCTTTCCCTTGCTTTCCTTGGATTTTCGCGTTTACAAATTCCTTTTGTTTGACCTTTGACCGGGCGGTCAAGGTCATTTCCCTCGCTTTCCTTGGATTTTCGTGTTTGCGAAATCCTCTTGTTTGTCCTTTGACCAAGCAGTGAAGGTCCTTTCCCATGCATTTTTTTAATTTTCGTGTTTACGAAATCCTCTTGTTTGACCTTTGACCAGGCGGTCAAGGTCCTTTCCCTTGCTTTCCTTGGATTTTAGCGTTGGCGAAATCCTTTTGTTTGACCTTTGACCAGGCGGTCAAGGTCCTTTCCCTTGCTTTCCATGGATTTTCGCATTAGCGAAATCCGTTTGTTTGACCATTGACCGGGCGGTCAACGTCCTTTCCCTTGCATTAAACGCGAAAATCCTCTTGTTTGAGCTTTGACCAGGCGGTCAAGGTCCTTTTCCTTTGCTTTCGTGGGGTTTTAGCGTTTGCGAAATCCTTTTGTTTGACCTTTGACTGGGCGGTCAAGGTCCTTTCCCTCGCTTTCTTGGATTTTCGCGTTTGCGAAATCCTTTTTTTTGACCTTTGACCGGGCGGTCGAGGTCCTTTCCCTTGCTTTACTTGGATTTTTGAGTTTGCGGAATCCTCTAGTTTGACCTTTGACCAGGCAGTCAAGGTCCTTTCCCTTGCTTTCCATGGATTTTCCCATTTGTGAAATCCTTTTGTTTGACCATTGACCGGGCGGTCAACGTCCTTTCCCTTGCATTACTAGGATTTTCGCGTTTGCGAAATCCTCTTGTTTGACCTTTGACTGGACGGTCAAGGTCCATTCCCGTTGCTTTCCTAGTGTTTTCGCGAGTGCGAAATTTTCTTGATCGACCATTTACCGGGCGGTCAAGGTCCATTCACTTGCTTTCCGTGGATTTTCGCGTTTGCGAAATCCTTTTGTTTGACCTTTGACCAGGCGGTCAAGGTCCTTTCCCTTGCTTTCCTTGAATTTTCGCGTTTGCGAAATCCTTTTGTTTGAACTTCAACCAGGCGGTCAAGGTCCTTTTCGTAGCATTCCTTGGATTTTCGCGTTTGCGAAATCCTTCTGTTTGACCATTGACCGGGCGGTCAAGTTCCATTCCCTTGCTTTACGTGGATTTTTGCGTTTGCGAAATCCTCTTGTCTGACCTTTGACCGGGAGGTCAAGGTCTATTCCCTTGCTTTACTTGGATTTTCGCGTTTGCGAAATCCCCATGTTTGACCTTTGACCAGGCAGTCAAGGACCTTTCCCTTGCTTTCCTTGGATTTTCGCGTCTGCGAAATCCTTTTGTTTGACCTTTGACCGGGCGGTCGAGGTCCTTTCCCTTGCTTTCCTTGGATTTTCGGGTTTGCGAAATCCGTTTTTTTGACATTTGACTAGGCGGTCAAGGTCCTTTCCCTCGCTTTCTTGGATTTCTGCGTTTGCGAAATCCTTTTTTTTGACCTTTGACCGGGCGGTCAAGGTCCCTTCCCTTGCTTTACTTGGATTTTCGCATTTGCGGAATCCTCTTGTTTGACCTTTGACCAGGCGGTCAAGGTCCTTTTCCTTTGCTTTCCAGGGGTTTTCGCGTTTGCGAAATCCTCTAGTTTGACCTTTGACCAGGTGGTCATGGCGATTTTCCATGCTTTCCATGGATTTTCGCATTTGCGAAATCCTTTTGTTTGACCTATGACCAGGCGGTCAAGATCCTCTCCCTTGGTTTCCTTGGTTTTATGCGTTTGCGAAATCCTTTAGTTTGACCTTTGACCACGTGGTCACGGTCCTTTCCCTTGCTTTCCCTGGATTTTCGCGTTTGCAAAACCTCTTGTTTGACCTTTGACCGGGCGGTCAAGGTCCTTTCCCTTGCTTTCCTTCGATTTTCGCGTTTGTGAAATCCTCTTGTTTGACCTTTGATCGTGCGGTCATGGTCCTTTCCCTTGCTTTCCTTGGATTTTTGTGTTTGCGAAATCGTCATGTTTGACCTTTGACCGGGCGGTCATGGTCCTTTTCCCTTGCTTTCCTTGGATTTTCGCGTTTGCGAAATCCTCTTGTTGGACCTTTGACCAGGCGGTCAAGGTCCATTTCCTTTGCTTTCCTGGGGTTTTCGCGAGTACGAAATACTCTTGTTTGACCTTTGACCGGGCCGTCAAGGTCCTTTCCCATGCTTTCCTTGGATTTTAGCGTTTGCGAAATCCTTTTCTTTGACCTTTGACCAGGCGGTCATGGTCCTTTCCCTTGCTTTTCTAGGATTTTCGCGTTTGCGAAATCCTCTTTTTTGACCTTTGACCGGGCGGTCAAGGTCCTTTCCTTTGCATTCCTTGGATTTTCGTGTTTGCAAAATCCTCATGTTTGACCTTTGACCAGAAGGTCAAGGTCCTTTCCCTTGTTTGTTTGACCTTTTGACCGGGCGGTCGAGGTCCTTTCCCTTGCTTTCCTTGGATTTTCGCGTTTGCGAAATCCTTGTTTTCACCTTTGACCGGGCGGTCAAGGTCCTTTCCCTTGATTTCCTTGGATTTTCGCGTTTGTGAATTCCTTTTATTTGACATTTGACCGGGCGGTTAAGGTCATTTCCCTTGCTTTCGTTGGATTTTCGTGTTTGCGAAATCCACTTGTTTGACCTTTGATTGGGCGGTCAAGGTCCTTTCCCTTGCTTTCCTTTAATTTTTGCGTTTGCGAAATCCTCTTGTTTGACCGTTGACCGAGCGGTCATGGTCCTTTCCCTTGCTTTCCTTGGATTTTCACGTTTGTGAAATCCTCTTGTTTGACCTTTGACCGGGCGATCAAGGTCCTTTTCCCTTGCTTTCCTTCGATTTTCGCTTTTGCGAAATCCTCTAGTTTGACCTATGACCAGGCGGTCAAGGTCCTTTTCCGTTGCTTTCCTGGAGTTTTTGCGAGTGCGAAATCCTCGTGTTTGACCTTTGACCGGGCGGTCAAGGTCCATTCCTTTGGTTTCCGTGGATTTTCGCGTTTGCGAAATCCTCTTGTTCGACCTTTGACCAGGTGGTCAAGGTCCCTTCCCTTGCTTTCCTTGGATTTTCGCGTTTGCTAAATCCTTTTGTTTGACCTTTGACTGGGCGGTCAAGATCCTTTCCCTCGCTTTACTTGGATTTTCACGTTTGCGAAATCCTCTAGTTTGCCTTTGACCTGGCGGTCAAGCACCTTTTCCTTTGCTTTCCTGGGGTTTTTGCGTTTGCGAAATCCTCTTGTTTGACCTTTAACCGGGCGGTCGAGGTTTTTTTCCCTTGCTTCCCTTGGATTTTCGCGTTTGCGAAATCCTCTTGTTTGACCTTTGACTAGGCGGTCAAGGTCCTTTTCCTTTGCTTTCCTGAGGTTTTTGCGAGTACGAAATCCTCTTGTTTGACCTTTGACCAGGTGGTCAATGTCCTCTCCCATGCTTTCCTTGGATTTTAGCGTTTGCGAAATCCTTTTGTTTGTCCTTTGACCAGGCGGTCATGGTCCTTTCCCTTGCTTTTCTTGGATTTTCGAGTTTACGAAATCCACTTGTTTAACCTTTGACCGGGCGATCATGGTCCTTTCCCTTGCATTCCTTGGATTTTCATTTTTTGCGAAATCCTCATGTTTGACCTTTGACCAGACGGTCAAGGACCTTTCCCATGCTTTGCTTGGATTTTCGCGTTTGCGAAATCCTTTTGTTAGACCTTTGACCGGGCGGTCGAAGTCCTTTCCCTTGCTTTCCTTGGATTTTCGCGTTTGCGAAATTCTTTTGTTTGACCATTGACCGGGCGGTCAAGGTCCTTTCCCTTGCTTTCCTTGGATTTTCGCGTTTGCGAATTCCTTTTATTTGACCGTTGACCGGGCGGTCAAGGTCATTTCCCTTGCTTTCCTTGGATTTTCGTGTTTGCGAAATCCCCTTGTTTGACCGTTGACTGGGCGGTCAAGGTCATTTCCCTTGCTTTCCTTGGATTT
The DNA here is from genome assembly GCA_024699735.1 of Posidonia australis. Lineage (NCBI taxonomy): Eukaryota > Viridiplantae > Streptophyta > Magnoliopsida > Alismatales > Posidoniaceae > Posidonia > Posidonia australis. The sequence goes on along the minus strand of JAMKQA010004428.1, from coordinate 9,353 downwards.
TCGCGTTTGTGAAATCCTCTTGTTTGATCTTTGACCAGGCGGTCAAGGTCCTTTCCCTTGCTTTCCTTGGATTTTCGTGTTTGCGAAATCCTTTTGTTTGACCTTTGACCGGGTGGTCAACGTCCTTTCCCTTGCTTTACTTGGATTTTCGCGTTTGCGTAATCCTCTTGTTTGACAATTGACCAGGCAATCATGGTCCATTTCCTTTGCTTTCCTGGGGTTTTCGCGTTTGCGAAATCCTCTAGTTTGACCTTTTGCCAGGCGATCAAGGTCCTTTCCCTTTCCTTTCCTGGAGGTTTTCGCGAGTGCGAAATCCTCTTGTTTGACCTTTGACCGGACGGTCAAGGTCCATTCCCCTGCTTTCCGTGGATTTTCGCATTTGCGAAATCCTTTTGTTTGACCTTTGACCAGGCGGTCAAGGTCCTTTCCCGTCCTTTCTTTGAATTTTCGCGTTTGCGGAATCCTTTTGTTTGACCATTGACCAGGCGATCAAGGTCCTTTCTGTTGCAATCCTTGGATTTTTCGCGTTTGCGAAATCCCTTTGTTTGACCTTTGACCGAGCGATCAAGGTCCTTTCCCTTGCTTTACTTGGTTTTTCGCGTTTACGAAATCCTCTTGTTTGACCTTTGACCTTGCTGTCAAGGTCCTTTTCCTCTTCTTTCATGAGGTTTTCATGTTTACGAAATCCTCTTGTTTGACCATTGACCAGACGGTCAAGGACCTTTCCCTTGCTATCCTTGGATTTTCGCGTTTACGAAATCCTCAGGTTTGACCTATGATTAGGCGGTGAAGGTCCTTTTCCTTTTCTTTCCTGGGGTTTTCGCGTTTGCGAAATACTTTTGTTTGATCAATGACCAGGCGACCAAAGTCCTTTCCCTTGCTTTTCTTGGATTTTCGAGTTTGCGAAATCCTCTTGTTTAACCTTTGGCCGGGCGGTCAAGGTCCTTTCCCTTGCATTCCTTGGATTTTCGTTTTTTGCGAAATCCTCATGTTTAACCTTTGACCAGACGGTCATGGTCCTTTCCCTTGCTTTCCTTGGATTTTCGCGTTTGCGAAATCCTTTTGTTTGACCTTTGACGGACGGTCGAAGTGCTTTCCTTGGATTTTCGCGTTTGCGAAATTCTGTTGTTTGACCCTTGACTGGGCGGTCAAGGTCCTTTCCCTTGCTTTCCTTGGATTTTCGCGTTTGCGAATTCCTTTTATTTGACTGTTGACCGGGCAGTCAAGGTCATTTCCCTTGCTTTCCTTGGATTTTCGTGTTTGCGAAATCCTCTTGTTTGACCTTTGACTGAGCGGTAAAGGTCCTTTCCCTTGCTTTCCTTGGATTTTCGCGTTTGTAAAATCCTCTTTTTTGATCTTTGACCAGGCGGTCAAGGTCCTGTCCCGTGCTTTCCTTGGATTTTCGTGTTTGCGAAATCCATTTGTTTGACCTTTGACCGAGCGGTCAACGTCCTTTCCCTTGCTTTACTTGGATTTTCGTGTTTGCGAAATCCCTTTGTTTGACCTTTGACCGAGCGGTCAAGGTCCTTTCCCTTGCTTTACTTGGTTTCTTGCGTTTACGAAATCCTCTTGTTTGACCTTTGACCAGGCTGTCAAGGTCCTTTTCCTCTGCTTTCATGGGGTTTTCGCGTTTGCGAAATCCTCTTGTTTGACCATTGACCAGACGGTCAAGGACCTCTCCCTTGCTATCCTTGGATTTTCGCGTTTGCGAAATCCTCAGGTTTGACCTATGACCAGGCGGTCAAGGTCCTTTCCCTTACTTTCCAAGGATTTTCGCGTTTGCGAAATCCTTTTGTTTGACCTTTGACCGGGTGGTCAAGGTCCTTTCCCATGCTTTACTTGGATTTTCACGTTTGCGAAATCCTCTTGTTTGACCTTTGACCAGGCGGTCAAGGTCCTTTTCCTTTGCTTTCCTGGGGTTTTCGCGTTTGCGAAATACATTTGTTTGACCATTGACCAGGCGGCCAAAGTCCTCTCCCTCGCTTTCCTTGGATTTTCGCGTTTACGAAATCCTATTGTTTGACCTTTGACCGGGCGGTCAAGGTCCGTTCCCATGCTTTCCTTGGATTTTCGCGTTAGCGATATCCTTTTGTTTGACCTATGACCACGAGATCATGGTCCTTTCCCGTGCTTTCCTTGGATTTTTGCGTTTCCGAAATCCTTTTGTTTGACCTTTGACCGGGCGGTCAAGGTCCTTTCCCTAGCTTTCCTAGGATTTTTGCGTTTCCGAAATCCGTTTGTTTGACCTTTGACCGGGCGGTGAAGGTCCTTTCCCTTGCGTTCCTTGGATTTTCGTGTTTGCGAAATCCTTTTGTTTGACCATTGACCGGGCGGTCAAGGGCCTTTCCCATGCTTTCCTTGGATTTTCGCGTTTGCGAAATCCTCTTGTTTAACCTTTGACCGTGCGGTGAAGGTCCTTTCCCTTGCTTTCCTTGGATTTTCGCGTTTGCGTAATCCCCATGTTTGACCTTTGACCGGGCGGTCAAGGTCCGTTTCCCTTGCTTTCCTTGGATTTTCGCGTTTGCGAAATCCTCTTGTTTGACCTTTGACCAGGCGGTCAAGGTCATTTTCCATTGCTTTCCTGGGGTTTTCGCGAGTAAGAAATCCTCTTGTTTAACCTTTGACCTGGCGGTCAAGGTCCTTTCCCACGCTTTCCTTGGATTTTAGCTTTTACGAAGTCCTCTTGTTTGACCTTTGACCAAGCGGTCAAGGTCCATTCCCTTGCTTTCCTTGGATTTTCGCGTTTACGAAATACTTTTGTTTGACCTTTGACCCGGCGGTCAAGGTCCTCTCCCATGCTATCCTTGGATTTTCGCGTTTGCGAAATCCATTTGTTTGACCTTTGACCGGACGGTCAAGTACGTTTCCCTTGCTTTCCTTGGATTTTCGCATTTGCGAAATCCATTTGTTTGACCTTGACCACGTGGTCAAGGTCCTTTCCCTCGCTTTCCTTGGATTTTCGCGTTTGCGAAATCCCCTTGTTTGATCTTTGACCGGGCGGTCAAGGTCCTCTCCCTTGCATTCCTTGGATTTTCGTGTTTGCGAAATCCTGTAGTTTGACCTTTGATTGGGCGGTCATGGTCCTTTCCCTAGCTTTCGTAGGATTTTCGCGTTTGCGAAATCCTCATGTATGACCGTTGACCGGGCGGTCTAGGTCCTTTTTCCCTTGCTTTCCATGGATTTTCACGTTTGTGAAATCCTCTTATTTTACCTTTGACCAGGCGGTCAATGTCCTCTTCCTTAGCTTTCCTGGGGTTTTCGCAAGTACGAAATCCTCTTGTTTGACCTTTGACCGGGCGGCCAAGGTCCTTTCCCATGCTTTCCTTAGATTTTAGCGTTTGCGAAATCCTTTTGTTTGACCTTTGAGTAGGCGGTCATGGTCCTTTCCCTTGCTTTTCCTGGATTTTCGCATTTGCGAAATCATCTTGTTTGACCTTTGACCGGGCGGACAAGGTCCATTCCCTAGCATTCCTTGGTTCTTCGTGTTTGCGAAATCCTCATGTTTTACCTTTGACCTGGCGGTCAAGGTATTTTCCCTTGCTTTCCTCGGATTTTCGCGTTAGCGAAATCCTTTTGTTTGACCTTTGACCGGGCGGTCAAGGTCCTTTCCCATGCTTTACTTGGATTTTCGCGTTTGCGAAATCCTCTTGTTTGACCATTGACCAGGCGGTCAAGGTCCTTTTCCTTCGCTTTCCTGGGGTTTTCGCGTTTGCGAAATCCTTTTGTTTGACCTTCGACCAGGCGGTCAAGGTCCTTTCCTTGCCTTCCATTGATTTTCCCATTTGTGAAATCCTTTTGTTTGACCATTGACCGGGCGGTCAACGACCTTTCCCTTGCATTACTAGGTTTTTCGCGTTTGCGAAATCCTCTTGTTTGACCTTTGACCAGGCGGTCAAGGTCCTTTTCCATTGCTTTCTTGGGGTTTTCGCGTTTGCGAAATCCTTCTATTTGACCATTGACCGGGTGGTCAAGGTCCTTTCCCTTGCATTACGTGGATTTTCGCGTTTGCGAAATCCTCTTGTTTGACCTTTGACAGGGAGGTCAAGGTCTATTCCCTTGCTTTCCTTGGATTTTCGCGTTTGCGAAATCCCCATGTTTGACCTTTGACCAGGCAGTCGAGGACATTTCCCTTGCTTTCTTGGATTTTCGCGTTTGCGAAATCCTTTTTTTTGACCTTTGACCGGGCGGTCAAGGTCCTTTCCCTTGCTTTACTTGGATTTTCGCGTTTGCGGAATCCTCTTGTTTGACCATTGACCAGGCGGTCAAGGTCCCTTTCCTTTGCTTTCCTGGGGTTTTCGCGTTTGCGAAATCCTCTTGTTAGACCTTTGACCAGGTGGTCATGGCCATTTCCCAAGCTTTCCATGGATTTTCTCGTTTGCGAAATCCTTTTGTTAGACCTATGACCAGGCGGTCAAGGTCCTCTCCCTTGCTTTCCGTGGATTTTCGCGTTTAAGAAATTCTTTTGTTTGACCATTGACCGGGCAGTCAAGGTCCATTCCCAAGCTTTCCTTGGATTTTCGCGTTTGCGAAATCCTTTAGTTTGATGTTTGACCACGCGGTCAAGGTCCTTTCCCTAGCTTTCCCTGGATTTTCACGTTTGCGAAACCTCTTGTTTGATCTTTGACCGGGCGGTCAAGGTCCTTTGCCTTGCTTTCCTTCGATTTTCGTGTTTGCGAAATGCTCTTGTTTGACCTTTGACCGTGCGGTCAATGTCCTTTCCCTTGCTTTCCTTGGATTTTTGTGTTTGCGAAATCGTCTTGTTTGACCTTTGACCGGGTGGTCAAGGTCCATTTCCTTTGCTTGCCTGGGTTTTTCGCGAGTACGAAATCCTCTGGTTTGACCTTTGACCGGGCGGTCAAGGTCCTTTCCCATGCTTTCCTTGGATTTTAGCGTTTGCGAATTCCTTTTCTTTGACGTTTGACCTCGCGGTCATGGTCCTTTCCCTTGCTTTTCTAGGATTTTCGTGTTTACGAAATCCTCTTTTTTGACCTTTGATCGGGCGATCAAGGTCCTTTCCCTTGCATTCCTTGGATTTTCGTGTTTGCAAAATCCTCATGTTTGACCTTTGACCAGACGGTCAAGGTCCTTTCCCTTGTTTGTTTGACCTTTGATCGGGCGGTCGAGGTCCTTTCCCGTGCTTTCCTTGGATTTTCGCGTTTGCGAAATCCTTTTGTTTGACCTTTGACCGGGCGGTCAAGGTCCTTTCCCTTGATTTCCTTGAATTTTCGCGTTTGCGAATTCCTTTTATTTGACCATTGACCGGGCGGTCAAGGTCATTTCCCTTGCTTTCCTTGGTTTTTTGCGTTTGCGAAATCCACTTGATTGACCTTTGATTGGGCGGTCAAGGTCCTTTCCATAGCTTTCCTTTAATTTTTGCGTTTGCGAAATCCTCTTGTTTGACCATTGACCGAGCGGTCATGGTCCTTTCCCTTGCTTTCCTTGGATTTTCGCGTTTGTGAAATCCTCTTGTTTGACCTTTGACCGGGCGGTCAAGGTCCTTTTCCCTTGCTTTCCTTGGATTTTCGTTTTTGCGAAATCCTCTAGTTTGACCTACGACCAGGCGGTCAAGGTCCTTTTCCGTTGCTTTCCTGGAGTTTTCGCGAGTGCGAAATCCTCGTGTTTGACATTTGACCAGGCGGTCAAGGTCCATTCCCTTGCTTTCCGTGGATTTTCGCGTTTGCGAAATCGTCTTGTTCGACCTTTGACCAGGCGGTCAAGGTCTCTTCCCTTGCTCTCCTTGGATTTTCGCGTTTGCTAAATCCTTTTGTTTGACCTTTGACTGGGCGGTCAAGGTCCTTTCCCTTGCTTTACTTGGATTTTCACGTTTGCGAAATCCTCTTGTTTGCCTTTGAGCTGGCGGTCAAGGTCCTTTTCCTTTGCTTTCTTTGGGTTTTCGCATGTACGAAATCCTCTTGTTTGACCTTTGACCGGGCGGTCAAGGTCCTTTCCCATGCTTTCCTTGGATTTTTGCGTTAGCGATAACCTTTTGTTTGACCTATGACCACGAGATCAAGGTCCTTTCCCGTGCTTTCCTTGGATTTTTACGTTTCCGAAATCCATTAGTTTGACCTTTGACCGGGCGGTCTAGGTCCATTCCCAGGCTTTCCTGGGATTTTTGCGTTTCCGAAATCCGTTTGTTTGACCTTTGACCGGGCGGTCAAGGTCCTTTCCCTTGCTTTCCTTGGATTTTCGTGTTTACGAAATCTTCTTGTTTGACCTTTGACCGGGCGGTCAAGGTCCTTTCCCTTGCTTTCCTTGGATTTTCGCGTTTGCGAAATCCTCTTGTTTAACATTTGACCGTGCGGTCAAGGTGCATTCCCATTCTTTCCTTGGATTTTCGCGTTTGCGTAATCCTCATGTTTGACCTTTCACCAGGCGGTCAAGGTCCTTTTCCCTTGCTTTCCTTGGATTTTCGCGTTTGCGAAATCCTCTTGTCTGACCTTTGACCAGGCGGTCAATGTCGTTTTCCACGCTTTCCTTGGATTTTAGCGTTTGCGAAGTCCTCTTGTTAGACCTTTGACCAGGCGGTCAAGGTCCATTCCCTTGCATTCCTTGGATTTTCGCGTTTACGATATACTTTTGTTTGACCTTTGACCTGGTGGTCAAGGTCCTCTCCCTTGCTATCCTTTGATTTTCGCATTTGCGAAATCCATTTGTTTGACCTTCGACCGGATGGTCAAGTACGTTTCCCTTGCTTTCCTTGGATTTTCGCATTTGCGAAATCCTTTTGTTTGACCTTTGACCACGTGGTCAAGGTCCTTTTCCTTGCTTTACTTGGATTTTCGCGTATGCGAAATCCTCTTGTTTGACCTTTGACCGGGCGGTCAAGGTCCTTTCCCGTGCTTTCGTGGGATTTTCGCGTTTGCGAAATCCTCTTGTTTGACCATTGACCGGGCGGTCTAGGTCCTTTTCCCTTGCTTTCCTTGGATTTTCACGTTTGCGAAATCCTCTTGTTTTTCCTTTGACCAGGCGGTCAATGTCCTCTTCCTTAGCTTTCCTGGGGTTTTCGCGAGTACGAAATCCTATTGTTTGACCTTTGACCGGGCGGCCAAGGTCCATTCCCATGCATTCCTTGGATTTTAGCATTTGCGAAATCCTTTTGTTTGACCTTTGAATAGGCGGTCATGGTCCTCTCCCTTGCTTTTCTTGGATTTTCGCATTTGCGAAATCATCTTGTTTGACCTTTGACCGGGCGGACTAGGTCCATTCCCTTGCATTCCTTGGATCTTCGTGTTTGCGAAATCCTCAAGTTTGAACTTTGACCTGGTGGTCAAGGTATTTTCCCTTGCTTTCCTTGGATTTTAGCGTTAGCGAAATCCTTTTGTTTGACCTTTGACCGGGCGGCCAAGGTCCTTTCCCATGCTTTACTAGGATTTTCGCGTTTGCGAAATCTTCTTGTTTGACCTTTGACCAGGCGGTCAAGGTCCTTTTCCTTTGCTTTCCTGGGGTTTTCGCATTTGCGAAATCCTTTTGTTCGACCTTTGACCAGGCGATCAAGGTCCTCTCCCTTGCTTTCCTTGGATTTTCGCGTTTGCGAAATCCTTTTGTTTGACCTATGACCACGCGATCAAGGTCCATTCCCTTGCTTTCCTTGGATTTTTGCGTTTCCGAAATCCTTTTGTTTGACCTATGACCACGCGATCAAGGTCCATTCCCTTGCTTTCCTTGGATTTTTACGTATACGAAATCCTCTTTTTTGACCTTTGACGAGGTGGTCAAGGTCCTTTCCCTTGCTTTTCTTGGATTTTCGCGTTTGCGAAATCCACTTGTTTGACCTTTGATCGGGTGGTCAAGGTCTATTCCCTTGCGTTCCTTTGATTTTAGCGTTTGCGAAATCCTCATGTTTGACCATTGACCAGGCGGTCAAGGTTCTTTCCTTTGCTTTAATGCGAAAATCATTTTGTTTGGCCTTTGACCGGGCAGTCGAGGTCCTTTCTCTTGCTTTCCTTGGATTTTCGAGTTTGCGATATCCTTTTGTTTGACCTTTGACCAGGCGGTCAAGGTCCTTTCCCTTGCTTTCCTTGGATTTTCGCAATTGCAAAATCCTCTTGTTTGACCTTTGACCGGGTGGTCATGGTCTATTCCCTTGCTTTCCATGGATTTTCGCGTTTGTGAAATCCTCAATTTTGACCTTTGTCCTGGCGATCAAGGACCTTTCCCTTTCTTTCCTTGGATCTTTGTGTTTGCAAAATCCTCTTGTTTGACCTTCGACCGGGAGGTCGAGGTCCTTTCCCTTGCTTTCCTTGGATTTTCGCGTTTGCAAAATCCTCTTATTTGACCTTTGACCGGGTGATCAAGGTCAATTCCCTTGCTTTCCATGGATTTTCACGTTTGTGAAATCCTCATGTTTGACCTTTGACCTAGCGATCAAGGACCTTTCCCTATCTTTCCTTGGATTTTCGTGTTTGCGAAATCCTCTTGTTTGACCTTCGACCGGGCGGTCGAGGTCTTTTCCCTTGCTTTCCGTGGATTTTAGTGTTTGCGAAATCCTCATGTTTGACCTTTGTCCAGGCGGTCAAGGTCCTTTCGCTTGCTTTAATGAGAAAATCCTTTTGTTTGGCCTTTGACCGGGCGGTCGAGGTCCTTTCCCATGCTTTCCTTGGATTTTCGTGTTTGCAAAATCCTCATGTTTGACCTTTGACCGGGTGGTCAAGGTATATTCCCTTACTTTCCTTGGATTTTTGCGTTTGTGATATCCTCATGTTTGACCTTTGACCAGGAGGTCAACGTCCTTTCCCTTGCTTTAATGTGAAAATCCTTTTGTTTGGCCTTCGACCGGGCGGTCGAGGTCCTTTCTCTTGCTTTCCTTGGATTTTCGAGTTTGCGAAATCCTTTTGTTTGACCTTTGACCAGGTGGTTAAAGTCCTTTCCCTTGCTTTTCTTGGATTTTCGCGTTTGCGAAATCCTCATGTTTAACCTTTGACCATGTGGTCAAGGTCTATCCCCTTGCGTTCCTTGGATTTTAGCGTTTGCGAAATCCTCATGTTTGACCTTTGACCAGGCGGTCAAGGTCCTTTCCCTTGCTTTAATGCGAAAATCCTTTTGTTTGGCCTTTGACCGGGCGGTCGAGGTCCTTTCTCTTGCTTTCCTTGGATTTTCGCGTTTGCGAAATCCTTTTGTTTGACCTTTGACCAAGCGGTCTAGGTCCTTTCCCATGCTTTCCTTGGATTTTCGCGTTTGCGAAATCCTCTTGTTTGACCTTTGACCGGGTGGTAAAGGTCTATTCCCATGCTTACCTTGGATTTTCGCGTTTGTGAAATCCTCAAGTTTGATCTTTGACCTGGTGATCAAGGACCTTTCCCTTTCTTTCCTTGGATTTTCGTGTTTGCGAAATCCTCTTGTTTGACCTTCGA
>JAMKQA010004427.1:0-18609 GCA_024699735.1 Posidonia australis | reverse complement strand
GGGGGGGGTTTGAGCCACAACCCATGCTCAATGGCCAATGGCCTCACACGGACCATGACCTACCATCGGAAAACCAAATAATGCAAACAACTGAGCAAAGAACAGATATACCAAACATGATCATGTTCACAGCAAAGAACCAATAAGATATAACATGGAAGGTCTAACTACATAGGAAAGAAAAAAAGGAGCTTACCTGTGTTGTCCTTCTTAACGGTGGCTCACGTATGGTTCTCCCTAATGGCTCTGGATGTGGTTGGGTGTTGAGAGGTTCAAAGGATGCTCAGGAAGGCTTTAGGGATGAGTGATAAGAGTGCCAAGAAGAACCTAGGTGATGTCCTTGGGTGGTCTTTTAAAGAAGGGTGAAAACGTTGAGTCCTTGGATTCCAAGAGACTTGGAAACTAAGGGTCTCACATGGGCTGGTCAGGGAATACTAGTTAGGGCGAGGATATAAGAGTCATCTAACATGTGGGAGTTACAAAGGGTGGAGAAGATGGACAGCCAACTGACAGTGCTTTGAAACAGAGCAGTGCACCATGTTGGTGCTCCAACATAGTGGTCCATAATGGTGCTCCATGTTGGTGCGCCGACATGATGCACCTAGTACATGTTTAGGTTTACCCTTTGGTTTTGGATTATCAATCAGGTTTCTAGGGTTGCAATTCGGGTTGGTTTGAGATATTTGGTAGGCTTCGGATGCTGGGAAAGATGGTTAGGTCTGCCACATCCAGTGCAAGTCCTTCTGAAAGATCCACTGATGAGCCGCCCCAAAATCGAGGTGTCTACATAATGCACATTCTAATTTTTCACTATAATAAACTGCAAAAGTGTTGAAAGAAACTATCTCTGTAATGCTTGAAAATTTGATTTTTGCTAGACCTGATCAAGAAGAAACCCTGTAATATTATTGTTTTCTAATAGGCCTCTGTTTTTGCATATGCCATGTTCTGTTGTGATTGGCTTCCTGCTTAATTGGTTTGATGAAGAAGTCTTGGGATCTTGTGTCCTTAACTTTTAATCCATGTTTCTTTCGATGTATTCTGCTTGAACACACTGCCATGGCTTAATTTCATTTTGTGCTTGGAAATCCTAGTTTTTGAATGACTTGGCCAAGATAGAATGATTTTTTATCTAACTTGGCTTGAATGAATCACTGCAAATCACCTTGAGATCTGTGCTGTTATACTTGAATATTTGACTTCCTATCTGGTTTGATCAGGATGAAGCCTTGTATAGTCATGGTTAATTTTGCAATTTGTCCTTGTTTAAGTTTATGTTTTGCTCTTGAGTGATTAATTTCTTTATCTGATTTGGTGAAAATGGACTTTTACGATACATTTTTGCTTTCTTTGCCATTGTTAATGAGAACCAACTCGTGAAAAGCCTTGGCTTGCTAACGTGCTCAAATGCAACTGTGCGTGCCATCTCTGGTAGACTGTTTGTAGCTTTAAATGTTGTTTGTTTCTTTCTGTGATTGCTCTGAAAGATTTTTGGTATTTCTTGATTACTCTGACTTGTTCTAACCATGCAGTCGCTTTGCTTTACATATTACTGCTCTGATTGGTTTAACCTTTTGCTTGCAGTCTGGTTCTAGATATAGTGGCACAGGTCCTGTGCCTCAGGTGGGAGTGCCTCTAGCTTGAGGACTCTCAACATGAGTTCTATGAGACCCCAATTATGTGGTGCCTCCAATTCTTAGGCTTTTCGCTTTGGTGACCATCAGCCTGTGATCCTTGAAGAGGTATGAGATGATTTTTGCTCCTGCTTGAGTTGTTAATCTGTAAATGATACTTGATTGAAGACTCTGATTGTGCAGGAGTCTTGAAATTATCGAGGGTGCTTTCTGGACCTGGACCACATTTGTGTGAGAGAGAAGTTCCAATTGAATTCTTGTTTTGAAATGTCAAGTATTGTTTTCTATCTGGTTACCCTTTCAAGTTAAACTTATTGATTGCGCGTTTCTCTTTTGTCAGGTCAGGGATGCTAGCTAGACCATGCGATGTCATTGGATGTCAATGGTAGAGTAGTTTGAGAGGCTTCCACTCTTCTTTTGGGGTTCATCCTCCATCTTACTCCATTTGGCAGTTTCCTTCAGATCTCGGCCATCCATGGCCATTAGCAGTTTTTTTGTGCCCTTATTGAGAAATGGCACCACGAGACGCACACCCTTCATTTCTTGTTCAGGGAGATGACCATCCTTCCGGAGCACTGGGCCCTATTGACTTGATTGCACTTCAGGAGAGAGCCAGTCACTGGAAAGGCCACACAAGGCTTCTTTTAGGTCCCTGGACTGCTGGGTAGGGACCCACCTACCACAAAGAGGATGACTTTTAGCTTCACATTGGGTTGGTTACGCCAGTGGGACTAGTTCTAGCTGGATCCCGCTCTGGATTCAGTGGAGGCGCAATTCGTCCTGCGTCACTTCTTATTGGAGTTGATTTTTCTGATCTTTTGTGATTCTTCTAGATACTGTGTGCACATGGACTGGTTGATCTATCTAGTAGATCTAGATCGGCTGGATCTGTATGACTGAGGTGGAGCCAACTATGACCATTTGATCTGTGGTCTGGATATCTTTGTTCAGCATGATCGTCGTTCGTATGTGGGTTGTATCCTTTATTAACTGTAAGTATCCTGAATTTTCTTGTTCAAGTTATGTTTTGTTTTCCCATGTAAATTGCTTTAACTGTTTCTTCTATTTACTTGGTAGTATTGGGTGATGGAGCATGTGTTTCGTAGCCACTACTTCTACCACCTCCGTCGCGAGCTAATGCCTCTACCACACCAGTGGTGCGAGCCCGACCATAAGGCTACCTTTAGCGTTTTTAGTTACAAGGCTTACCGATATTTACTGGACTTGCTCAACTTAGAGGATGTAAATTTATGCCTTTTAACTCTAATTTCAATTCCAGAAATGAATTCTTTACCAGATACTGACTCTTGTCTGCTATTGTTGTGCTTGTAGGTCACGCTTCATCCTTTTGGACGTTACGAGGCGTATGACTAGGCACCTCTTAACTCTGCAGTGGAATTGAGGTGACTGTAGAAACGATTCTACTGCCTGAAGCAGTCTGCCTATTACCTACTCAGGCATGTCCGCCACTAGTTTGCGGATGAGTTCTGCATCCCGGCTCCTCTTATTGATATGTCATCAAAGGTAGTCTCTCATGCTGCCGCTAGATGCCCCTCTACCCTGGCTCTGTAATTGATGTTTTTTTGTGCCATCAACTGAGTACTGACCACTGCTTTATCTTGCAATAGGTCTAGCTTGCTGCACACCTAGGGGTAGAGGTTCTACGCCCCCAGCATTTTGCTTTCGAGGCTTGTTGCTGCAACAGGCATTCCCATACCATCCCTACCGTTTGTGAGACATACGAGAGGCTAGAGAGGTTGATAGAGGACAGGGTAACCTGACGTATCATCCCATCTACTGTGGATCCATTCACTGTCTTCTTCAATGACAGTAATATGAGGTTGATTTTCCTATCGAGGTTCATCGAGGGTGTGGAGTACCACCCAATCCACGTGATGCGTTAGTTTGGCTATTGCTAGGATTCTTTTACCTAGAGTCCAATGCTAGACCACTTTTAGTTGTACCGTTCGGGTTTGCTTGGCATGACTACAGAGTTGTCTCAATTGCTGCGTTGTTGCATTTTCTCCAATAGAATTGCTATTATAAAGGACAATGGATATACTACAGAGTATGAGGCCAAGATCGAGGAAACATGACCTATCTGCGAGGTTGCACCCGGTCCTCCTCTGTTCCCTGAGGCTGGGAGCTCCAAGAGAGTGTTGAGCGTCTTGCCTGACTGAGATACTTTAGTTGCTTTATCTCGGCTAGTATGATGTCTATTTAGGCTCATATGAACTCTGGCTATATATAAGTGCATTTAGTATTGCTGTTATGTTATGTTAATGCACCTCAAATTTCTACTTGGAAGTTTATGTTCATATGATGGCCATGGGAAAGTTTCTAGAAAGTTAGGTAGCATTCTGAGTTGACTGATTTTTCTATTGGTCTTGCGGATCACACAGGCATATCATGTCACTTTCATCCGCTCAAATTACCCACCTTGTGTATTCGGCTCGTACCTCAATCCCAAACTTGCGCTGGCAGTGTTCACTAGTTGCATTCGCTAGTTAGACATCAATTTGGACTAGTAATAATTAGGAACTTCTTTAAGGACCCCCAAAGCACTCCATCTAATCCCAAACTTATCACTTCCTTTGCTCTTTGGTCATAACTGTGTTGAGTAGCTTCTTCCCTAATAAGTGCCTTCTAATTACAGTCTGATTTTCCTGGTTTATTGGAGGCATCAACCCAAGGTCGATGGATGACTGTTGGCTATGCTATGTGGATCCTTCGCCTATTCAGAAGATAGCTGACATGCCCCAGGTTAAGGTGGAGAGATCATTGACCACAAGGAGGCTAACATGCCCCTAGTTGAAGTACTGGCCCTATGTATTTGTCCATAATGTAGCTAACATACCCTTCATTAGACAATGGAGGTTCCGATAAAAGGATAGCTATCTCGCCCCTGGTCAAAGTATCCCTGAACCCCCTTAGCCACAAAGGAATTGGCATGCCCCTAGCTAAAAGGATTAGGTGAAACCCTGCAATGGAGTAAGATAGTGCCAAATAAGAATAATGCATGCTTGATGAATGATCTATGAGAGTTAAATGATGCCCTCAGTATTAAGACTTCTTTCAATGCCTATAAATTGGGAGCAGACGGTTCTAGGACTCAGGAAACACTATCTAGGCTCTTAGACTATTGGTGACTCTCTAAAGTGGGTGGTGGTGTGATTTGGACTCCATCCCAAACTTCACAGGATCCTATTCCTACTTTTTTTGTGTTTCGATTTTCTTTTTCTCTCTCTTAGGTGGTTAGATTCAGCACTTCATTGGCTTGGAGGTAATAGGTGTCTGGTCTGGGGAGCTGCTGATTTCATAAGGCGTGGCTAGGCGCTTAGGAGGATGTAGATTTCCCAGTGCTTACTTCGACTCCTCTCCAATACGAGTCTTAGGGATAGAGCAACTTTGCCTGCCTCTTTCTCTAGGGTTAACTTCTATCTATGCCTTCTATCTTCTAAATTCTTTTATGCCTTTACGAAGGTGTATTTTTCTTGACTCACACTCACTCTCATCCTAGCATTTTCTCTCCCTCTAGAGGTCCAGGCTCCTTGGTGGGTTTGGGTATTTCGTCCAAATCACAAAGGATGGTGGCTCCCTCACTTCCTTTCTAGGTTACCTAGATAGTGTCGACTGAGGAGGTACCATTCTGTTTCCAAATAGGCAAGCATGATCCGATTTTTGTCATCAGACAATGATCAATGTTGATGATGCTAATGCTATTTATTGATACTAAGCATGCTAGACAAAATGTATGCAAGTGTTGTATAGTAGTATGAATGCAAAGGTGATGTAGAAATGTAGATGTGCATGAGTAGATGATGAGTAATGTAAGTATGCAAGAGAGAATACGATGTATTTGATGAGTATATGTGTGCAGGAGAAGGGAATCTCACAAGGCAAGGAGACAACCTCTAGTCACTGATAGTACTTTTTAGGTAACATGTGTTGATTGGCTCAGACTGCTCAATGTGATCCATATCCTCCAGGATTGCGGCTTCTTCAGAGTAGACCTGTTTGACGACGAACGGGCCTCGCCAATTGGGTCTGAACTTACCGTGGGCATCTGGGAGGTGAATGGCTTGCAAGACTACGTCACCTAGTACAAAACTCCTAGGCCAAACTTTCTTCCAATAGGCTCTTGCCATTCGTTTTTGGTAACATTGGGCATGGTGCATGGTCTGCAGTCTGTGCTCGTCTATTAGGTACAATTGCACATAGCGGTCTTCAACCCATTGTGCCTCCTCCAACTCAACTTCCCTCAAGATCCTGAGTGAGGGTATCTCCACCTTAATGGGTAGAACCACTTCTATGCTATAGACCAGGGAGTATGGGGTTGCACTAGTTGAGGTCTGGACTGACATTTTGTAAGCCCATAGTGTATATGGAAGCTTGTCATGCAAGTCCTTGTGACATTTTTCAAGATCTTAGTGAGATTCTTGTTGGCAGACTCCACTACTCCGTTCATTTGCGAATGGTATGGTGAGGATTTATGGTGCTTGATATGAAGATTCTGTAAAATGTTCTCGATCCTCTTTGCTATGAAATTAGTCTCATTGTCGGAGATAATGGCATGGGGAACCTTGTACTAGGCGATGATATTGTTCTTGATAAACTTCTCTATGGTTGTGGTAGTGACTATCTTGTAGGAAGCCACTTCCACTCACTTGGTGAAGTTGTCGATGGCCACCAGGATATAATGATGTCCATTGGAAGCTGCCAGATGAATGGCGTCTATGACATCAATTCCCTAGGTAGAGAATGGCCATGGAGAGGACATGCTTTGCAATTGTTGTGGGGGGTGCATGGATTAAATTTCCATGGATCTGGTAGTTGTGGCATCTTTACACAAACCTGTAGTAGTTGGCCTCTTTGGTTGACCAGAAATAGCCTTGTAACATTATCTTTTTGGCTAGCAGCATCCCGTTCATATGAGGCCCGCACGTTCCGGCATGTATTTGAAACATTGCGGTATCAACCTCTCTCTTGTTTAAGTAGTGTAGGAGGATCTCATTATGGGACCTTCTATACAGGTGTCCAGCCTCGAGCACATACTTTAATGTTAGCCGAGTCATGGTCTTCCTATCTGTGGCTGGGGCATCAGGCGAATGGTTCTTGGTTTCTAAGAAGACTTTAATATCATGATACAATGGGGCTTCCTCTGATTGATCCGCTTCTTCTATACTCATGTAGTGTGCAGGCTGATCTATGCAAGTGACTAACACATCCACTGCACAGTCCTCTAACATGGATATCTAAGATGCAAAGGTGGCAAGCGCATCAGTGTAGGTGTTTTTGGCTTTGTTCATGAAGGAGAAGCAGATCTCTTCAATTCTACAATAAGTTTCAGGAGGTAAGTGTGGTATGGCAAGAGCTTCAGGTCTTTGGTCTTACAACTAACATTAGCTTGTGAGATGACTAGCATGGTGTCACTGTGTAATTATAGCTTCCGCACATCATGCTCAAGTGCAACTTGAAGCCCCATGATGCATGCTTCAGACTCGGCCACATTGTTGGTGCACTTGATGGTCAGCTTTTTGGCAAATGGAATCAATTGGCCTTGTGGTGTTGCCAACACTATACCGATGCCCATGCACCTTTTGTTTACTGCACCATCAAAGTAAAGGTGCCATTGTTTCTTGTCACTAAGCCCTTCCAGCTCTGCATCGTCCATGATGAATAGTATGTCCTCATCAGGGAAATGAGTCTATAAGGGTTAATATTCTGGCAATGGTAAGTCAGCCAAGTGATCTACTATGGTCTGCCATTTCATCGATTTTTGTGTGACAAAGGTGATGTTGTATTGGGACAGCAACACCTACCACTTGATGCATCTGTCCACCAATGCTAGTTTCTGAAACAAATACTTCATGGGATTATGACGACACAAAAGCAGAACGGGATACGCCATCATATAATGTCTGAGGCGTTGTGTAGCCTAGACGAGGGATAGGCAGACCTTTTCGATGGTACTGTACTTGGCTTCGCAATCATTGAACTTTTTGCTTAGATAATAGATGGCTCTTTCCTTGCAACTTAACTCATTATGTTTGCCCAAGACCGCTCCCATTGAATGTTGTGTGACTGATAGATAAAGGAGTAAGGGTCACCCTAACGTCGGAGGGACCAAGACTGGAGGCCTCACTAGAAGTTGCTTGATCTTATCAAAAGCATTCTGGCACTCCCTATTCCAATGGATTTGTGCATTCTTCCTAAGGAACTTAAAGATTGGCTCACATATCAGAGTAAGCTGAGCAATGAACCTACTAATGTATTGCGGTCGCCCTAATAGTCCTCAGACATCCCTTTTTGTTGTAGGGGCATTTCGATGATGGCTCTGTCTTTGTTGGGATCCACCTCAATTCCTCTCTAACTGATGATATATCCGTGGAGCTTTCCTGAGGATACTTCGAATACACACTTACTTGGATTGAGACGAAGCTTGTATTTTTTAGGCAATCGAATAGCTTTCTTAGGCAGGTAAGATGATCCTTGGGCTCTCTGGACTTGGCGATCTTGTCCTTCACGTAAACCTCAATCTTCTGGTGCATGAGGTCATGGAACAGTGCTATCATCGCCCTTTGGTAAGTTGTGTTGGCATTCTTGAGCCTAAATGGCATTACTCTATAGCAAAAGACCCCCCAAGGGGTAATGAAAGATGTCTTCTCCATGTCTTCTTTTGCCATTTTGATTTGGTTGTAGCCTGAGAAATTGTCCATGAAAGATAGCATCCTGTGTCCTGCGGTGTTGTTGACCAAGACATCGATGTGTGGCAATGGGAAGTCGTCTTTTGGGCTTGCCTTGTTTAGATCTCTGTAGTCGATGGACATGCAAACTCGCCCATATTTCTTTGGTATAGGCACAATGTTGGCAAGCCATTCTAGGTAGAGGACAACTTTGAGAAAATTGACTTTATGCTACTTCATAATTTCCTCTTTGAGCTTCAATAGCCACTGTGGTCACCATCTTCTCAGCTTCTATTTTACTAGCTTGGCATTTGGCTTAAGAGGCAATGTGTGCACTATCACTTTGGCATCGAGTCCAACCATGTCGTCATAGCTCCAAGCAAAGACTCAACATATTCCCAGAGGAAAGCAATGAATTCGGCCTTGGCCTGGGGTGCAAGCTTGGCACTAATATGCACCTCTTTGACATCGTCCATCGTGCCAATATATACTAGTGCTATCTCTTCTTCAACATGAAGGCTTGGTCCCTCTGGATCATTTTCATGTGGCTGAAAATCTGGTGGCACGCCATCATTTTCATCTACACTTTCATCATCTTCCTTTTTGTATGCAATGAGCTCTGATAGAATTTCCTAGTGAAAAGATGGATCTATAATTTCGAAGGAGAAGATGTGCTCTGATTCTTCTTGTTGGCGACGCTTTAGAAAAGTCACACTTACTTTGGTATTCTTGTAAGTGCAATGAGCATCTACTGGCCTAGTTGTATTTGTCCTTATTTACGGTTTGAACTACTCTACTTCTTCTACAATCTTATTGCATTCTTGGAAGCTCTCAACTTCCTTAGTTTCTTGGGTAGTATGTACACTAGATGCTGTAGTATAGCAGCTGTCCTCTAGTTGATTGATAAGAGTGTTGCCGCTTTCATTCTCTCTTGAGCCTAACTCAAGATCTTTTTTTTTTATCTTCACTGCTAAAGTGAGGCTTGAACTGGTAGTACAACCTAGACCTACCTCTCAACTGGTAGGGAGATTAACTCCCCTGGTCTAGCGTGTGTTGATTCTGATTCCTTAAGAACCATGATGAAAGATTGGTCCTGTTGATCTGGCTGGGTTGTCTCGAGCTCTGTAATGACTGCTTTTCCTTTTCTATGCCTGAGCTCTTCCTTTGCATCTTCTACTAGTGCCGCTAACTACTTTTGGAATAAGTTTTCTAGATCACTAAGCATATTATCGACTTGCGCCTCTATTGCGTCTCCCTCTTCCACATCAAAGGCAAGATCTACATTGTAAGTGCTGGTGCTCTCCTGTAATTCTAGCTCAATGGCTTCTTTTCTTCTAGTGACACTTTGTGCTACCAACTGTACTAGACATCAAGGAATAAGTACTGGAGAGGGTGCCTGCTCAATCTGGGATAGAACAAATGCAACCGCTAAATGCATTAATCGTGTTGATGGTTGGATGTTTGTGTTTATTGATGCATCTTTCGGTGAGGTAAGTTGTGGACTTACAGATGGTACTGTACGAGGTGATGATGAGATCAGACTTATTGAGGCAGATGGATGATGTGCGTGAGGTACTATTGATCTATTGGTGATAGTGGTTGAACAGTGAGAGTGGTTAACATGATTGATTGAGCCATTGGTGAGGCTGATGATGGTGTTGAAACTACTAACCTTGCAAATGTCCCTACGGGTGGTGTTGTCAAGGTTGTGGATTGATTGGAAGCTATTGTGACCACTGATTGAGAAGCTAGTGGGGTTGCACATGGAACTGCCACTGTTAATGTCGTGGTAGGATCTGCAGTGTAAATTGTTGTTGAATTTGTATACAGCAGTGTGAGTCCTACTAACCCTGACAGGATCAGAGATCTTTGAACTTGTCCAACTGCCTTTCCCATGCTTTCTTCATTCGAGTGGTCACCTTATGAGTAATAGTCTTCCATGCAAACCTACTCTGACGCACTGACCGAATCATGCTACTGTGGTGCTGTCTCTACAATGATGTAACTTTGGTTGGGGTCCAAGATTCCTGCACTAACATAGTTACATAAACCACGAGGGATGAGAAGCTTCTTGGACTTACACAAATGTTGGAGTCCGTCTTGTAGTTGCCATTCGTATCCGAGCCCTACGAACTCCCTCTTTTCTTCCACCGCAATGGGTTCTTTGATCCCTTGGTCGTACTGCCTAAGAGGTGCTCGTTTTTGATATCCCCATCTACAGCAAAGGTTCTCAACCAACACAAAAAGGACTGCTATGAATGGCCAAGTGGCTGGCTCACTCAAGGATGGGAATGAAATTAACCAACTCAAACCAGTTAATGCGATAAAGTACATCGCAAGGCTTCGGATCAAAGTAGACAGTTTGGGGGGAAATTGAAGAGACCACCTCAACCCTTTCCTTCTCAAAATTCTTTGCCATAACAACAACAACGTCGTTGTCCTAGCGAAACTTGATCATACAATGCAAGGTCAAGGGAATCACTTGGTGCTTGTGGAGTCAAGGGTGCCCAAGCAGGAGATTGAAGGATGGCTCGAGATCAACAACGTAGAATTCTACATTGAACTGTATCGATCCAACCCCCAAGGGAATAATCAAGATGCCTAATGCATCATGGTGAGTATTATCAAAAGTTGTCATTCCTTTTACTGTTGGGTAATGTCTTCGAACTAGAATTCAAGCTGGCTTATGGTTAACAAGGGGCAGACGTTTAGATCTGTGCCATTATCTACCAGCGTAAGAGGAATGCGGAAGCTTTTGTACTACATAGTGATGAAAAGGGGTTGATTATGATTAGCCTCTACCAGGGGCAACTCCTGACTGGAAAAGGAGATTTACCTATGGCACCACGATCATAGCCACCATATTTTCCAAGGTTGTAGGCTTTATTGTTGGGGAAACATGAGCTGCTTGGAAGACTTTGAGGAAAGCCTCTCGGTGTTCAGTGGAGGTGTGAATTAAGTCCTAGATCGAGATATCTACCTTGACCTTCTTCAACTACAAGGTTAGGTTCGTTGTAGGCTAGTCTTTCTTGTTGGTGATGGTGCCCTACCCGATCACGTAACCTCTGCACACATTTTTGTGGCATAGCTATAGGGCACGTGATGGGTATCCTGAGTCATGTTAATAACTACAGGAGTACGAGGCTCCAGCTCTAACTAGGCTATGGGCGATGTAATAGAGGATACTATGAGAGAAGCTGGTGTTGAGGTGGACTAGGTGGATTCTGGCTTGGGCCTTGCTAACAAACAAACTAGTGGTGGAGTGGATTGTGTGGTTGGCTGTGCGGTTACCCTACTTGGTGTTCAACTAGATCATGTTGATCGCAAAACTAGAGCCATCCAAAAAAGGACTGATAAAGTTGATATGGAAATGGTTTAGAAACATCATGAATCAAGATAAAAGGGTCTGAGAGGGAAGGAGTAGACCTGACAGGAACAATAGGTCTGAGAGGGAAGGAATAAATTCCCAAAGTTCCGAAAGGTCAAGCAAGCGCTGGCTAACTTCACTACGATGTGTAGGTGCTAGTGTTGGTGTTGCTGGTGAGGCTGGTGAAGAATCTGCCTCCTAGGTGTTGATAATAATGAACTTTCGGTCAATCAGGTCTTGAATGGCATTTTGGAGAGTGAAATAGTTATCCATAGAATGTCCCACGACTCTATGATAACTACAATGCAAATTCACTTTATACCACAGCGGAAGAGGATTCGACAGTGGAGAAGCTTCTGGAAGCTTCAGTAATGACATGACCTTAGGGAGAACGACGCTTAGAGTCTCAACGAGCAGAGTATAGTCTCCCACAAGACGACGGGGCCATCTCTTCCCTAGGTGTTGTCCTTGCCTAGCTAGTGTGGGAGGATACACTGGCTTGGCGGTGGTGATGATGTGTGAAGTGCAGGGTGTTCTAGGTGTTGGAGTGTAAACTACCTGATTCTGAACAGGCAGGCTTACCACACTAATAGGCACAACTGGGGAATGTATGCCATAGAGTTCTTGGGAGGATTCCTTTGCTTGGAGTAATTGGCATTGGAGCCATTGCTGTTGTGGTTGCTATTGTTGGAGTTGACATTACGGCTAAGAGTGGTGGCCTGTTTGGTAAATGTAGTGAGGGTCAGAAAGTTGCTACTTTGCAGCAAGCTCTCTACGTGAGCACCTGCTCGAATCAGGGATGCAAATGTTGTGATTGGTTGAATGCTAAGTAAAACCTCGATGGTTGGTTATGCTCTGCAGATAATCATCTCAATAGACTCCTTGTCAGAGGGTCTATCCCGAACCTACAAAGCAAGGACACATTAGCGCCCGACATACTCCTCAAATGGCTCGTGGGGCTTTTGCTGGGTGGCGGCTAGGTTCTCGCACTTTCAAACCATGTCCAGATTAAATGAGTACTGCTCTAGGAATGCCTGGTTGAGATCATTCCACATCTTTATGGCAGCCATGTTCAAAGAGGTAAACCTGTTTAGGGCAAGAGCTGTAAGAATTTTCTGGAACAATCGGATCAGCAATCTTTCATAAGCTTGAAGTTGAGCAACGTCTCTGTAGTACGCCTTCAGATGAGAAATGAGGCAGCCTTTACCATTGTACCTATGATAAGTAGCAAAGGTCCTAGAAGTGGTAAGGCTAGTGGTCCCCACCTTGCACTATATGTAGTGCTCTTTCTAGATCGCTCATCCTGGTGAGGAGAGCATTTGGGGTCGCTGCATAGCCTCTGGGAAGCAGCAGAGATCTTAGAAGTGGTAAGGCTAGCGGTCCTTACGTTGCACTATACTTAGTGCTCTTTTTAGATCGCTCATTGTGGTGAGGAGAGCATTCGAGGTTGCTATTGTTGAAGAAGGTGCAGCTGAGGCAGGTCCAATGTACGTCATATGGGTCACACCAAGGTGCTCCTGTAGATCCACCATCTCGTCACCTAGTGTTGTGGTGGGATGGGTGGTGTACCCAAGCGTTGGTGTAGAGTGCTATGGCATGTATGCAAAAACCTGTGTTTGATGCACGGACAAAGAGGTAGTATGTTGTGTAGTGAGTGGTGCTGAGTGCTGGAGTAATAGTTGCTTCACTTGTACGACTTAGGGTAGCAAACTCATGCGGCGTTGTGCTCCAACCAGCCCAAAAGGTTGGCCACCAGAGGAAGGAGTTGCATGCTGTGAGTAGTGTTGTGATGGAATAGGAGGTAGAGTTGATGATCCCATCGCCAGCGCAATTCAAAGTTGTGGCGATGGCAGAGGTGGTGATGTGATAGGTGCTGTCTGAAACATTGGAGCTAGTTGTGGAGGAACTTCAAGAATGACGGTGATACAAGGCAGCAAGGTAGGATCCAATGAGAGTGTCATGCCCTACAGCTTCTGAGTGAGAGCCAAGAGATGTTAGACCTGTAGGGTAGGGGACCCATCGATAGTAGTACTAAGGGTAGGGATTGAAAGTGGAATAGATGTAGAAGTAGGCTAGAAACGAAATTGTCCAATTGGAAGAGAACCTACCAAAGGAACTGTCGTAGTGGAGTGGAAATCAAAGGAGGTTGAGCCCTGAAGAGGATAGGAGATTGGCACTTCTAGGACCACATGGTGGTCACTGTAATTGACTCAATGATGGGCTCTAGACCAATCAAGGTCTGCTAGTGTCTCGAAACTTGAGGAAAGGAGACCCCATGCACTGAGAAGTGGCTATCATGGGGCAGAGAAGAAGCAACAACTGAAGTTAGCACAATGGAAGAAATGACCGAAACCAACATCCCCTTCTAAGCAATAGAGGAAAGAGACTTACTGATGTGTTGGGCCATGGCAGTTCGAGAGCAGGTATGGATAGGACTATGATAGTAAGCTAGAAGAGGAAGCCTACGACATGCTATTGTCAAAATCGACGAATAACTCGGTGAAAAGATGGTTGAGAAAGTGCTATTGAAGGGAGATTAGTAAAGAAACACATAGGCTTCCGCTAAGAAACTCACATGCTAACATGTGGCACACATGCAGATGAATGCGACTAGAATGTGTTCTCTCACCCTTTAGATGTGTCCTAGTAGGCAGGCTACTCTAGATTCTCTAGGGGTGGGCGGGTCCCCGACTCAAGGCAAAAAGTAAAGTTCCCCACTCTATCTTGGCCAAAGCATAGGCAGTGAATAGGTGGTGCATTGGGGGCCTCGTCTTTGGCGGTAGCAAGGAGTTGTATCCTCTAGTAACACCAACAAGATTCCAGATAAGGAGGGACAAACAAGTAACACGTCCCATGCCAAAGTCATAGAGCGGATTACCATAATTACCCTTCTTAGACTAAAGGGTGGACTCTGGAGAGGAGAAGATGCGTGCACCTATATGATCAATCATGCAACTATGCTTTTGTGTCTTTTATTTACGTGTTATTAGGCTGAGGGGAGGGTATGGATTGGTCACAAGTTATGCCTTATTGTTAGTTTTTTTGTATTTGTATTTTTTAATTTAACCTCGGAGAAGGCAATCACGTCTCTACTGTCCTAAGCATGGCAAGGTGCTAAAAGGGAAAACTAACACCAACACATGCAAGTGGAAAACAAGCAAAAGGCATGACCATGGTTGTACATGTGCTGTGTTGACATGGTGGTGAAGATAAAAGCAATCATCACAAAAAATGCAAGATATGTAAATTTGTGGTGCCATAGATAAGGTGCAAAAGAAAAAGCATGCACCAATCATAAAGCATGTATCATCACAAACATGCAAAATATAAAGCAAAACTATGCTAGAATAGCAAACATGGCTAGGCCAGGGCACACCAACAAGCAAGCAAGGAAGCCAAATGTAACATCTGTGCCTGATTTTCCATTTGATGTAAAGCCATGGAACTTGTTGTATTATTTGAATATGGTTTATTAATGGATAATCAGGGTTGTGTTTGTTGGTTGTGGTCTCTCCTAGTATAATTGTGTTCCTGGTTTTTCCCTGATGGTGTGACTTCTTTGGACTTGTGGGTCTATATGTGCATATTAGGACCCATGTTTGGGGGGGAGACCCACTTGGACTTGGATCTAGTCAAAGGAGCCCAACCACACATTCACGTGACCCCCTTCTCACGTGAGCCCTAGCAAGAGGCCTACACGCCCCATCCCGTCCGTGGAAGATAGGTGGGCTGTGATGGCCGGTGGGATTCCAGGATGTGGCAGGCGAGGTGGTGGAGATAAGAAGAGGTGGTGGTGTTGAGCATCGGAGGACAAGCCGTGAGTGAGAGGGAGAAGACCAGAGGTGAACTGTGAAGTGGGAGGGGAGCCTTGTGTTGGAGGAGATCATGCGAGCGGAGGAGGCTTGAGTCGAGCCTTGCCGGAGCACGTTGGGAACGCAGAGCTTGCTGTAGAAGGTACCATTCCCCCTCCCTCTTCCGTTTCTCAGTTAAGGCATGATAGAGTAAAGTGATAGATCATGTATAAATGAGGTAGAAATCATGCAAAAAAATAAGGTAAATGATGGGAATGAGATGAATAACTTGTTTATGATAATATCATGCAATTCCATATTGAATTCGTGGGTTTTTGCTGATGATTTTGAATACACACTACAGTAACCTCGTATGAGCTTCATGTCTTTGTGATTTTTTTATAGAACAGCATGCTTGATGGTTTTGTGTTTGGATTGAGGGGTTTTGAAGTAGACTTGGAGGTCTACACCCCATGTTTTACTTGTGATTTATGTGGTAGATTAGATGGGTCCACCCCTCACTCCCATTTTGGAGAGAAGAGACAACACAAAGACATGGGGTGTTGACCTCCCCATGTCGAATTGGGTTCGGTATGCTGAAATGCCCCCAGTTGGGTCCCATGAGCCACTAATTCGAGCGACCGAAGGTTTTCGGTAGACCAAATCAGAGGATTTCGGATGATTGGTCGAGTTCGATCGATTGTTCTAGCAGGGAACTGATAAAATTGACAGAGATTTGAAATATCGAAATATTTTGGTCAACCGAATTAGGGATTTTCAGTCGACCAAAACCTTATTCGGTATGCCAAATCAGGACCCAGAGCTGCATTAAGAAATGCTTTGTATAATGTTAATGAAATGAGATAAATGCATGCAAAAATGTGTGAAATGCCTGGAAATGAATTATGAGATGTTTCATGTAAACATATTGTTTTAATAATGTTTTCCATAAATTGTTAAACAAGGAAATGAATGTGGACCCATGAGAGGGGTGAAAACATGGTATGATGAACCCTGAATTGAATGAGAATATGAATGATTGGTTTTGAGAACCATAGATGAAAAATGTGAATAATGACGTGTGAGATTTATAAAGAGTTTTATGAATGAAAACAAGTTTTGCCCAATAGTTTAAAATGAAAAACTGCATGTGGTTTTAAAAGTGATTTTCGAGATTTGTAGGAATCACAATTAGACCGGTGCTTGCCGACAAGAGTAGTGAGACCTCTAGAGATGTCGGGGACGTGTCCTTGGTTGTGGTTGCTGAGTTGCGGTCCGAGGTAGGAGCCTAGAGACTGTGGTGGTACTGTAGGACCCGGGGTACGGTAGACCTACACTACACTCAGTTCCGATGCTGGTCGGGTATGGGGTTAGAGTCCCCAGGTGCTCGGGCACCAAGGCGTCGTGAGGACGCACTCCATGCTTGTACCAGTGAGGGTACGCTTTGAGGCTACGGTCGGGCCGATTGAACTCCAACGCGGGATGATTCATCGTGGCATTGTAGTGTGGTCGGGGGTGGAGCCTCAATGACTGCTTGTGGCCAGGTCAATCGCCTATGGCCAGGGTGATGCGACCAGGTTTGAGTTATGAATTGAGATTTGTGTTCGAGCTAGTCTTTAGCCTTGGTTTATTATGATTTGAAATAATGGAATGAATTGTGTTTTGGGCTAGGAGACTAGGTGAGAATGGTTTCCTTGATTTGTGCATAAAGATTTGCCAAGGAGCATGAGGTTTAAAAAGAAAAAGAAAAGAAAGTTTTGAAATAGCATCTTCTACTGGTTTTACTGAATCGCAAGTGTTGGCTTTTTAATGGTTGTGGTTTCTTGAGGTTTTCTATCATTGCAAAGTTTTTGTCGGTTTTGTTTTTGTTTTTGGGGCACGTACTGGGTGACATTCCTATAACTCACGCATGGTCTTCTTTTTGCTTTGTCTCAGGTGCTTGGAAGAGGTGCAGTCTTGTTTGGTGCAATGCTTTAGAGCCACTTTTGCTGTACACATGTCTGGGTGTTTGGGTTTACTTATTTAATTCTACTAATTTAGATTTAATTATTTGTTTTGGGTAGTATCTGTATCATGGTGTAGCGCATGGGGTGTTACACTAAAGCAAGTGGTAAATCAAAACAAAGCTAGAGTCTGTATCCCCAACGGAGTTGCTAGTTCCTATGACCATGCTGGCGAATCAACTCTTCGCACGCGAGGGAGCACACTAAGAATCCTGATAAGGTTATGACAAAGATGGTGAATCTGAGGAAGGATGCTCGACTTGAAAACACTAAAAAAAGGGAAAGAAAGGATAAGGGAATAAAATGGAGTTGCCATCTAGTCTATTTTAAATCGGAAAGACGAGGAAAACAAAAATGAAGATAAATGAGATAAAATCGATGCAAGAAATGCAAAAATATAGGAATTTGTGCCAATGAATGCAACATTTTTGGTCCTCGCATATCAAAGAAAGGGTAAGGACTCTTATTACACATGGGGAAGGTATTAGGCACCCCCATATGTCCGAAAATCAGTCTTTCTTAGTTAATCGCTCGCTTATGGCCACTGTGGGCATTAAATGCAAAATAATGTATGCCCTAGGGGGAGATGCAAGATGCCATGTAAATGCAAACGAGATGAATGGGGCAAAAATCGGTATGGACTAGTGCTCAGTCACGCCATGTGAGTTCTAGATCAACAGTCAAAAAATTTTGACATAGAAAACATCATCGCCTTATGGATGAATGCAGAATGTCGAAAAACACAGTGAAATCATGCAAGGCTGGCAAAGGCTTGCTGATGCAAGTGACAAAAGATAACCATGCAAGATTAGAAGAATAAATTAGGATAGAATGATGCATGGATCTCAACTAGACAGTCTGTACTGAATCTTTGAACTGCACCAATGATTTGCACTGACTAGGTCTACTAGGTAAATGCGTCAGCAAATTGTGCCATCTAGTCATGCTATCGAGGCAAGCTAAAAGAATTGCAGAACTTCCTGTATGCTCTGTCATCGCACCTGATAAAAAAAACAATGCAAATGGCGATGCTATGCATGGATAAGCTAGAGTAGATGCAGATAGGCATGTCTGTAACTTTAGATGTGAAGATTGATGCTCGGATGTTCCTACCCATCAACCCTTGCT